>OU696476.1:22572401-22657401 GCA_916048165.1 Spilarctia lutea | reverse complement strand
TAACCTAACCTAACCTAACCTAACCTAACCTAACCTAACCTAACCTAACCTAACCTAACCTAACCTAACCTAACCTAACCTAACCTAACCTAACCTAACCTAACCTAACCTAACCTAACCTAACCTAACCTAACCTAACCTAACCTAACCTAACCTAACCTAACCTAACCTAACCTAACCTAACCTAACCTAACCTAACCTAACCTAACCTAACCTAACCTAACCTAACCTAACCTAACCTAACCTAACCTAACCTAACCTAACCTAACCTAACCTAACCTAACCTAACCTAACCTAACCTAACCTAACCTAACCTAACCTAACCTAACCTAACCTAACCTAACCTAACCTAACCTAACCTAACCTAACCTAACCTAACCTAACCTAACCTAACCTAACCTAACCTAACCTAACCTAACCTAACCTAACCTAACCTAACCTAACCTAACCTAACCTAACCTAACCTAACCTAACCTAACCTAACCTAACCTAACCTAACCTAACCTAACCTAACCTAACCTAACCTAACCTAACCTAACCTAACCTAACCTAACCTAACCTAACCTAACCTAACCTAACCTAACCTAACCTAACCTAACCTAACCTAACCTAACCTAACCTAACCTAACCTAACCTAACCTAACCTAACCTAACCTAACCTAACCTAACCTAACCTAACCTAACCTAACCTAACCTAACCTAACCTAACCTAACCTAACCTAACCTAACCTAACCTAACCTAACCTAACCTAACCTAACCTAACCTAACCTAACCTAACCTAACCTAACCTAACCTAACCTAACCTAACCTAACCTAACCTAACCTAACCTAACCTAACCTAACCTAACCTAACCTAACCTAACCTAACCTAACCTAACCTAACCTAACCTAACCTAACCTAACCTAACCTAACCTAACCTAACCTAACCTAACCTAACCTAACCTAACCTAACCTAACCTAACCTAACCTAACCTAACCTAACCTAACCTAACCTAACCTAACCTAACCTAACCTAACCTAACCTAACCTAACCTAACCTAACCTAACCTAACCTAACCTAACCTAACCTAACCTAACCTAACCTAACCTAACCTAACCTAACCTAACCTAACCTAACCTAACCTAACCTAACCTAACCTAACCTAACCTAACCTAACCTAACCTAACCTAACCTAACCTAACCTAACCTAACCTAACCTAACCTAACCTAACCTAACCTAACCTAACCTAACCTAACCTAACCTAACCTAACCTAACCTAACCTAACCTAACCTAACCTAACCTAACCTAACCTAACCTAACCTAACCTAACCTAACCTAACCTAACCTAACCTAACCTAACCTAACCTAACCTAACCTAACCTAACCTAACCTAACCTAACCTAACCTAACCTAACCTAACCTAACCTAACCTAACCTAACCTAACCTAACCTAACCTAACCTAACCTAACCTAACCTAACCTAACCTAACCTAACCTAACCTAACCTAACCTAACCTAACCTAACCTAACCTAACCTAACCTAACCTAACCTAACCTAACCTAACCTAACCTAACCTAACCTAACCTAACCTAACCTAACCTAACCTAACCTAACCTAACCTAACCTAACCTAACCTAACCTAACCTAACCTAACCTAACCTAACCTAACCTAACCTAACCTAACCTAACCTAACCTAACCTAACCTAACCTAACCTAACCTAACCTAACCTAACCTAACCTAACCTAACCTAACCTAACCTAACCTAACCTAACCTAACCTAACCTAACCTAACCTAACCTAACCTAACCTAACCTAACCTAACCTAACCTAACCTAACCTAACCTAACCTAACCTAACCTCACCTAACCTAACCTAACCTAACCTAACCTAACCTAACCTAACCTAACCTAACCTAACCTAACCTAACCTAACCTAACCTAACCTAACCTAACCTAACCTAACCTAACCTAACCTAACCTAACCTAACCTAACCTAACCTAACCTAACCTAACCTAACCTAACCTAACCTAACCTAACCTAACCTAACCTAACCTAACCTAACCTAACCTAACCTAACCTAACCTAACCTAACCTAACCTAACCTAACCTAACCTAACCTAACCTAACCTAACCTAACCTAACCTAACCTAACCTAACCTAACCTAACCTAACCTAACCTAACCTAACCTAACCTAACCTAACCTAACCTAACCTAACCTAACCTAACCTAACCTAACCTAACCTAACCTAACCTAACCTAACCTAACCTAACCTAACCTAACCTAACCTAACCTAACCTAACCTAACCTAACCTAACCTAACCTAACCTAACCTAACCTAACCTAACCTAACCTAACCTAACCTAACCTAACCTAACCTAACCTAACCTAACCTAACCTAACCTAACCTAACCTAACCTAACCTAACCTAACCTAACCTAACCTAACCTAACCTAACCTAACCTAACCTAACCTAACCTAACCTAACCTAACCTAACCTAACCTAACCTAACCTAACCTAACCTAACCTAACCTAACCTAACCTAACCTAACCTAACCTAACCTAACCTAACCTAACCTAACCTAACCTAACCTAACCTAACCTAACCTAACCTAACCTAACCTAACCTAACCTAACCTAACCTAACCTAACCTAACCTAACCTAACCTAACCTAACCTAACCTAACCTAACCTAACCTAACCTAACCTAACCTAACCTAACCTAACCTAACCTAACCTAACCTAACCTAACCTAACCTAACCTAACCTAACCTAACCTAACCTAACCTAACCTAACCTAACCTAACCTAACCTAACCTAACCTAACCTAACCTAACCTAACCTAACCTAACCTAACCTAACCTAACCTAACCTAACCTAACCTAACCTAACCTAACCTAACCTAACCTAACCTAACCTAACCTAACCTAACCTAACCTAACCTAACCTAACCTAACCTAACCTAACCTAACCTAACCTAACCTAACCTAACCTAACCTAACCTAACCTAACCTAACCTAACCTAACCTAACCTAACCTAACCTAACCTAACCTAACCTAACCTAACCTAACCTAACCTAACCTAACCTAACCTAACCTAACCTAACCTAACCTAACCTAACCTAACCTAACCTAACCTAACCTAACCTAACCTAACCTAACCTAACCTAACCTAACCTAACCTAACCTAACCTAACCTAACCTAACCTAACCTAACCTAACCTAACCTAACCTAACCTAACCTAACCTAACCTAACCTAACCTAACCTAACCTAACCTAACCTAACCTAACCTAACCTAACCTAACCTAACCTAACCTAACCTAACCTAACCTAACCTAACCTAACCTAACCTAACCTAACCTAACCTAACCTAACCTAACCTAACCTAACCTAACCTAACCTAACCTAACCTAACCTAACCTAACCTAACCTAACCTAACCTAACCTAACCTAACCTAACCTAACCTAACCTAACCTAACCTAACCTAACCTAACCTAACCTAACCTAACCTAACCTAACCTAACCTAACCTAACCTAACCTAACCTAACCTAACCTAACCTAACCTAACCTAACCTAACCTAACCTAACCTAACCTAACCTAACCTAACCTAACCTAACCTAACCTAACCTAACCTAACCTAACCTAACCTAACCTAACCTAACCTAACCTAACCTAACCTAACCTAACCTAACCTAACCTAACCTAACCTAACCTAACCTAACCTAACCTAACCTAACCTAACCTAACCTAACCTAACCTAACCTAACCTAACCTAACCTAACCTAACCTAACCTAACCTAACCTAACCTAACCTAACCTAACCTAACCTAACCTAACCTAACCTAACCTAACCTAACCTAACCTAACCTAACCTAACCTAACCTAACCTAACCTAACCTAACCTAACCTAACCTAACCTAACCTAACCTAACCTAACCTAACCTAACCTAACCTAACCTAACCTAACCTAACCTAACCTAACCTAACCTAACCTAACCTAACCTAACCTAACCTAACCTAACCTAACCTAACCTAACCTAACCTAACCTAACCTAACCTAACCTAACCTAACCTAACCTAACCTAACCTAACCTAACCTAACCTAACCTAACCTAACCCCTACAATGCAATAAACACCTGGGTAACAATTTATAAAAATGTAAAAAAGACTCTTAGGTCACTGTATAAAATAAAAGCACAAAAAAATAAACGAGATGAAACAAATATGTTTTAATATATATTGTATATATATAATTATAAGCATATACATAAATAGAAATAATAAATAGAACTAAGTAAGCAGTAAGAATAATGATTGTAATAGAAATAGAATAGACTAATAAGATATGTATTAAGTTAAGAAGAAAAGAAAAATTAAATATGTTTTGAAAAATTAATTACCCCGAACATAGAAATAGACTATTAAGATATGTATTAAGTTAAGAAGAAAAGAAAAATTAAATATGTTTTGAAAAATTATTTACCCTGAACATAGAAATAGACTAATAAGATATGTAGTAAGTTAAGAAGAAAAGAAAAATTAAAATTGTCTTGAAAAAATTATTTACCCTGAACATAGAAATAGATTAAATAAAAAAGTACATAGAAAATAGTTAGAACAAATAAAATAGGTGTCGCTAAGTGGAAATCCCATCCACATCGAGAATGAGTGAGTTATCAGAATGATAGAAAGATAAAGTATGAGGCAAAAAAGTGCGAGAGGCATACAAGACGAAAGGAGTGATACAAGAGAAATAGTTATAAAAGGACTCCGATAATGTTGGAGGTTAGTTCGATAAAAAAAAAAAAAAAAAAAAAAAAAAAAAAAAAAAAAAAAAAAAAAAAAAAAAAAAAAAAAAAAAAAAACCTAACCTAACCTAACCTAACCTAACCTAACCTAACCTAACCTAACCTAACCTAACCTAACCTAACCTAACCTAACCTAACCTAACCTAACCTAACCTAACCTAACCTAACCTAACCTAACCTAACCTAACCTAACCTAACCTAACCTAACCTAACCTAACCTAACCTAACCTAACCTAACCTAACCTAACCTAACCTAACCTAACCTAACCTAACCTAACCTAACCTAACCTAACCTAACCTAACCTAACCTAACCTAACCTAACCTAACCTAACCTAACCTAACCTAACCTAACCTAACCTAACCTAACCTAACCTAACCTAACCTAACCTAACCTAACCTAACCTAACCTAACCTAACCTAACCTAACCTAACCTAACCTAACCTAACCTAACCTAACCTAACCTAACCTAACCTAACCTAACCTAACCTAACCTAACCTAACCTAACCTAACCTAACCTAACCTAACCTAACCTAACCTAACCTAACCTAACCTAACCTAACCTAACCTAACCTAACCTAACCTAACCTAACCTAACCTAACCTAACCTAACCTAACCTAACCTAACCTAACCTAACCTAACCTAACCTAACCTAACCTAACCTAACCTAACCTAACCTAACCTAACCTAACCTAACCTAACCTAACCTAACCTAACCTAACCTAACCTAACCTAACCTAACCTAACCTAACCTAACCTAACCTAACCTAACCTAACCTAACCTAACCTAACCTAACCTAACCTAACCTAACCTAACCTAACCTAACCTAACCTAACCTAACCTAACCTAACCTAACCTAACCTAACCTAACCTAACCTAACCTAACCTAACCTAACCTAACCTAACCTAACCTAACCTAACCTAACCTAACCTAACCTAACCTAACCTAACCTAACCTAACCTAACCTAACCTAACCTAACCTAACCTAACCTAACCTAACCTAACCTAACCTAACCTAACCTAACCTAACCTAACCTAACCTAACCTAACCTAACCTAACCTAACCTAACCTAACCTAACCTAACCTAACCTAACCTAACCTAACCTAACCTAACCTAACCTAACCTAACCTAACCTAACCTAACCTAACCTAACCTAACCTAACCTAACCTAACCTAACCTAACCTAACCTAACCTAACCTAACCTAACCTAACCTAACCTAACCTAACCTAACCTAACCTAACCTAACCTAACCTAACCTAACCTAACCTAACCTAACCTAACCTAACCTAACCTAACCTAACCTAACCTAACCTAACCTAACCTAACCTAACCTAACCTAACCTAACCTAACCTAACCTAACCTAACCTAACCTAACCTAACCTAACCTAACCTAACCTAACCTAACCTAACCTAACCTAACCTAACCTAACCTAACCTAACCTAACCTAACCTAACCTAACCTAACCTAACCTAACCTAACCTAACCTAACCTAACCTAACCTAACCTAACCTAACCTAACCTAACCTAACCTAACCTAACCTAACCTAACCTAACCTAACCTAACCTAACCTAACCTAACCTAACCTAACCTAACCTAACCTAACCTAACCTAACCTAACCTAACCTAACCTAACCTAACCTAACCTAACCTAACCTAACCTAACCTAACCTAACCTAACCTAACCTAACCTAACCTAACCTAACCTAACCTAACCTAACCTAACCTAACCTAACCTAACCTAACCTAACCTAACCTAACCTAACCTAACCTAACCTAACCTAACCTAACCTAACCTAACCTAACCTAACCTAACCTAACCTAACCTAACCTAACCTAACCTAACCTAACCTAACCTAACCTAACCTAACCTAACCTAACCCCCATCAGGCATTAAGGGAGGGGTTCCGGGACATGGAGAAGGCCAACGACGAGCGTTGCCATAAAGTAGTAGACAGGGTCTCGGAAAAAATGGAGGAGACACAAGTCGAAATCGACATGGCGACCGAGGGCCTTGTTGTGCGTGCGCAGACCCAGGTTGAGGACCTAATCGGGACTGTCGCCAGAGACATAATAGTAGACACCAAAACGCACATCAGCGACGCCGTCGGGGCGCTCCGCGTCGCGGAGCCCTGTCCTGGCCCTGCGACATACGCTAGTGTCACAGCGGCCGGACCCGGGCGCCGACCGGCTCTTCACTCGGTGGCGGTCACCTCAAAGGATGAGCAGGAGACGGCCGGAGAGGTGCTCGCCAAGGTGGAGAAGGCGGTCGACGCCAGGCGTACCGGCCTCAAAATATCAAAGACCAGGAAGGCCAAAAATAGCACAATTATATTAGGCTGCGATACAGAGGCGGAGGCAAATAAATTGAAAAAACAAATTGAAAGTAGTAACGGCGGGCTTGTGGTGGTGCCCATGAAAAATAAAGACCCCCTGGTCGTTCTTAAAGACGTCTACAGGGAGAGTGACAATGAGGAAATGTTAAAGACTCTCTATACACAAAACTCGGATATTTTCATGGGCCTACCACAAGGGGAGAGAGAGGCCTGTATTAAATATAGAAAGAAGACAAAAAATCCGGGGACTGCCCACATAGTCCTCCAGGTAAAGCCAAGGGTTTGGCAGAGGATGACGGAGGCCGGAACCCTCTACCTTGACCTTCAAAGGGTTAGGGTGGAGGACCAGTCTCCGCTCGTCCAATGTACCAGATGCCTGGCATTCGGCCATGGCCGCAAATTCTGCACCGAGGGCGCGGACAGATGTAGCCACTGTGGAGGCCCGCACTTGCGCAAGGACTGCGCCGACTATAGTGCGGGCTCCGGACCTCAGTGCTGCAACTGCTCGCGCTCTGGGCAGCGGAATGCGGACCATAACGCCTTCAGCGCCGAATGTCCTACCCGTAGCAAATGGGATTATCTGGCAAGGGAGACAACAGCGTACTTATGACCCACCAACACACAACTACACACTATACAAAACAGACATAAATACTAAACACTGATTTAATTATTATATTATGATTATATAAAAATATATCAGAACATGGACACTATCACAGACACTAAGATAACATACACTTGCTAGACATACATAAGAAGGACACAGCTCACAAAATAGGTACGTGGCAATTGTATATATTGCAATATATATACATATTGCCAAATAGTGGAACATGTAGAAAAGAGTGAGTTGTGGAAGGGTACACACATGCAAAATACTAAACAAGTAAACAAAAACATGCAAACAACACAGATACACCAGTCATAAGTAACGAGTCTCCCTTATCCTGGGGGAGTGGGTGGGAAGCCACCGGATATAAACAGACATACTGACCGACTTCTCATGCCTGACAACAGTGCGCAAAACGCCTCGAAAAATATAGTATTCCGCAAAAATACGGTGCTAAATTAAATTAACAGGCGATTGAATAGACACAGAAATAATAGCTAAGGCAAAACAGACAGGCTGCAAATAGTATAAAAATTGTATGGAAAATGTAAGTATGTATTGTGACGTAAATAATGAATATATTTGTGTAATAAGTGTAAATAAGTAATAGTAAGGATAATTAGATGACAATAGACATATAAGTATAGTGCATAATAATAAGATTCATTAGATATAGACAGATTAAAAATGTATAAAACAGCACGCCGATCCTTGTCAGCGCAAAGATGGCGGCGCAACTGTTTGCCTCAAGCTCCGTTGCATAGAAAATAGAAATATATAGATAGTAACTAAAAACAATAAATGTGAGATAAATATATTAGTAAACATATAGATAATACAGAGAATAAAGTAAATAAATAATAGTACTTAGGTAAAAATATAGAATCATGTGGATGGACAAATGTGTGTACAAAGAAATTAAGTATACGCTGTGTACACACATTTGAACATATTAAATATATTATACATAAATATACATCTTAAAAATTTGAAATCACAGAAATTTAAGCAACATTGGGCGAGGTCAACACTTGGATGGGTGACCGCCGGAAATATTAAATTGTAAATAAAATGCGTTGCAATTCTATAGAACGGTCACCAAGGTTAAGCAACATCGAGCGAGGCCAGAACTTGGATGGGTGACCGCCTGTGTGTTGTAATTTTGATGTTTTTTTTTTTAAAGAAAATTATACATTGTAAGAAATAAAAATGAATGAAATAGTGAATTTAAATATAAAGACTAGAAGTATATATAGGTAAATAAATGTTGTGAAAAATTGAAATATGTGTAAGTGGCAAGTAATGTAAGTAAGAAATTGGAAATATAAATAAATAATATATATGTGTTATAAAAATTTAAAATGTATGAATGGCAATTAACGACCACCAGGTTAAGCGACACTGGGTGAGGTCGGAAATTGGATGGGTGACCGCCCGAAGGAGTTGTTTTTGTTGTTTTATTATTGAGAAATTTATATATGATAAATAATGGAAACAAATAAAAATAGTAAATTTAAATAATAAGACTAGAAATACATATAAATAAATAAATATTGTAAAAAATTGAAATATGTATAAATAACAAGTAATGTAAACAAAATCAGATGTATAAATAAAGGAATATATAATGAAATAACTGAAGCAATTAAAGTGGCGGGTTCCGGCCTCACCTAAGGTTAAGCAACATTGGGTGAGGTCGGAACTTGGATGGGTGACCGCCCGAAAAAATTATTTTTGTTGTTTTTTATTAGGAAATTTTATGTATGATAAAGAATAGAAATAAATAAAAATAGTAAATTAAATATAAAGACTAGAAATACATATAAATAAATAAATATTGTAAAAAATTGAAATATGTATAAATAACAAGAAATGTAAACAAAAAATCAGAAGTATAGGTAAAGGAATATATATTGGAATAATTGAAACTTGGAATGGCAAATTCCGACCTCACCTAAGGTTAAGCAACATTGGGTGAGGTCGGAACTTGGATGGGTGACCGCCCGAAAAAATTATTTTTGTGGTTTTTTTTTATTAAGAAATTTATATAAGGTAAAGAATAGAAATAAATAAAAATAGTAAATTTAAATATAAAGACAAGAAGTATATATAAATAAATAAATAGTGTAAAAAATTGAAATATGTATAAATGACAAGTAATGTAAACAAAAAATCAGAAGTATAAATAAAGGAATATATAATAAAGTTGAAACAGTTGAAATGGCGGATTCCGGCTTCACCTAAGGTTAAGCAGCATTGGGTGAGGTCGGAATTTGGATGGGTGACCGCCCAAAAATTGTTTTTTGTACTTTTTACTGTCATTAAATTAGTAACATCGGGCGCGGTCGGTATTAGGATGGGTGACCGCCCAAAAATAATTAGTTGGAAAATTTTTGTTCTTTTTTTTGAAAATGTTATAAGGGAATGAAACAACAAATAACACATGTATAAAAAATAAAGTAGAAACACATAGATAGAAAATAGTTGGACATAAATAGTTAGAAAATAAACAATTAGAACACAACAAGTGCACAAGTGTGTGTTCACAGAAACTGTGTGTACGCTGTGGACACACAATTGAACACTTTAACATATTATTATATATACATATATATTAAAAATATATCGACACCACTACACATAGCACTATATTATACACAAATAGATACACAAGGTCCTGTCGATATCTATGGACGGGGAAAAGCAGAAAAAAAAAAAAAAAAAAAAAAAAAAAAAAAAAAAAAAAAAAAAAAAAAACCTAACCTAACCTAACCTAACCTAACCTAACCTAACCTAACCTAACCTAACCTAACCTAACCTAACCTAACCTAACCTAACCTAACCTAACCTAACCTAACCTAACCTAACCTAACCTAACCTAACCTAACCTAACCTAACCTAACCTAACCTAACCTAACCTAACCTAACCTAACCTAACCTAACCTAACCTAACCTAACCTAACCTAACCTAACCTAACCTAACCTAACCTAACCTAACCTAACCTAACCTAACCTAACCTAACCTAACCTAACCTAACCTAACCTAACCTAACCTAACCTAACCTAACCTAACCTAACCTAACCTAACCTAACCTAACCTAACCTAACCTAACCTAACCTAACCTAACCTAACCTAACCTAACCTAACCTAACCTAACCTAACCTAACATAACCTAACCTAACCTAACCTAACCTAACCTAACCTAACCTAACCTAACCTAACCTAACCTAACCTAGCCTAACCTAACCTAACCTAACCTAACCTAACCTAACCTAACCTAACCTAACCTAACCTAACCTAACCTAACCTAACCTAACCTAACCTAACCTAACCTAACCTAACCTAACCTAACCTAACCTAACCTAACCTAACCTAACCTAACCTAACCTAACCTAACCTAACCTAACCTAACCTAACCTAACCTAACCTAACCTAACCTAACCTAACCTAACCTAACCTAACCTAACCTAACCCACGAAATTTTTTCTTAATTGTTGCTACTATACTTACCCCTGACATTTTATATTGACCCTGTGAGCTCTCCTGCGTCCCGTGGGAGAATTTGAACCTGAAAAATAAAGAAAAAATTTTTATTTTGTACTTAGGATTTTTCAATCCTGAATTTTCGTAAATTTTTAGAGGTTTTTTGTCGAATTACTCTTCAACCCCTCATCTTAAAATCCCCTTTCTTACAGATTTAGACGGCTCTCATCTAGACCCGTCTAATAACACCTCCTTTTTTGAATTCCGGCAAATAATAACATAGATTTTTGATATTTAGATCAAATTTTTCTAAAATTTTTGACAATATATAAGGTTTTTGTCGAATTTTTCGTCAACCCTTATTTTCGAAGTAACTTATTATACATATTTAGTTAGATCTCATCTAGATCTACCTAATATATAGCGTTTTACACAAGTCCGGTAAATAGATTTCGAAATTTTTGACATTTAAACTCATATTTTGGCACTTTTTGAGGTTTTTGTCGAATAAGTCGACCACCCTTAGGCCTAAAATTATTATTTTTGCAGTTTTGGAAAGGTCTCACCGAGACCCGTCGAACGACACCCCATTTGTCCAGATCGGGCGAGTGGCACTGCAAAAATTTTCACTTTTTAAATTTTCAGTACAAAAAGTCTACCTTAGGGGTACATATTTGAAGTAAATTCACGAAATTTTTTCTTAATTGTTGCTACTATACTTACCCCTGACATTTTATATTGACCCTGTGAGCTCTCCTGCGTCCCGTGGGAGAATTTGAACCTGAAAAATAAAGAAAAAATTTTTATTTTGTACTTAGGATTTTTCAATCCTGAATTTTCGTAAATTTTTAGAGGTTTTTGTCGAATTACTCTTCAACCCCTCATCTTAAAATCCCCTTTCTTACAGATTTAGACGGCTCTCATCTAGACCCGTCTAATAACACCTCCTTTTTTGAATTCCGGCAAATAATAACATAGATTTTTGATATTTAGATCAAATTTTTCTAAAATTTTTGACAATATATAAGGTTTTTGTCGAATTTTTCGTCAACCCTTATTTTCGAAGTAACTTATTATACATATTTAGTTAGATCTCATCTAGATCTACCTAATATATAGCGTTTTACACAAGTCCGGTAAATAGATTTCGAAATTTTTGACATTTAAACTCATATTTTGGCACTTTTTGAGGTTTTTGTCGAATAAGTCGACCACCCTTAGGCCTAAAATTATTATTTTTGCAGTTTTGGAAAGGTCTCACCGAGACCCGTCGAACGACACCCCATTTGTCCAGATCGGGCGAGTGGCACTGCAAAAATTTTCACTTTTTAAATTTTCAGTACAAAAAGTCTACCTTAGGGGTACATATTTGAAGTAAATTCACGAAATTTTTTCTTAATTGTTGCTACTATACTTACCCCTGACATTTTATATTGACCCTGTGAGCTCTCCTGCGTCCCGTGGGAGAATTTGAACCTGAAAAATAAAGAAAAAATTTTTATTTTGTACTTAGGATTTTTCAATCCTGAATTTTCGTAAATTTTTAGAGGTTTTTGTCGAATTACTCTTCAACCCCTCATCTTAAAATCCCCTTTCTTACAGATTTAGACGGCTCTCATCTAGACCCGTCTAATAACACCTCCTTTTTTGAATTCCGGCAAATAATAACATAGATTTTTGATATTTAGATCAAATTTTTCTAAAATTTTTGACAATATATAAGGTTTTTGTCGAATTTTTCGTCAACCCTTATTTTCGAAGTAACTTATTATACATATTTAGTTAGATCTCATCTAGATCTACCTAATATATAGCGTTTTACACAAGTCCGGTAAATAGATTTCGAAATTTTTGACATTTAAACTCATATTTTGGCACTTTTTGAGGTTTTTGTCGAATAAGTCGACCACCCTTAGGCCTAAAATTATTATTTTTGCAGTTTTGGAAAGGTCTCACCGAGACCCGTCGAACGACACCCCATTTGTCCAGATCGGGCGAGCAGAACTGCAGAAAATCGCCCCCCCACCCTCCCTGTTTTTACTGGGTATATCGACTTTGGTAGCCAGGGGTCATCAACCGGCGGTTGTTTTTGTAAAAATTTTTTGTTCTTTTATTTTTCATATTTTGTTTTTTTCGTATTTCTCTACTGTCTGTTTGAAAAAATTTCGTTAATCTTAAGTTAGTTATTTAAGTTGACCGAGGACATTTATACCTCTCACATTAGTTTCTAAATTTACAAAAATTATATTTCTCTTTTCGATAAAAAATTCATCTTGGAGTTTTAACTTTCTTTAGTGATTGGGGCTCTGTACACCCCTTACAGCTTTATTCTGCTTAACAGAAAAAGTTTATAAAAAAAAAAAAAAAAAAAAAAAAAAAAAAAAAAAAAATTTTTTTTAAACTCAAACGACCCGACGCACACCTCCAAAAATGTTTGGAATCCACACTCCAGTTAATAGGCCAAGCGCTTCGCCGTCCAAATCGGTGACTTCACCTTACACGGAAATAACCAGCCCTGCGGTAGAGGTAAACCCCACAAAAGCTGTACGGCGAAGCATCGACGAACTGGAGCTTCGTGGGGCTGCCGTACCTACCAGGAAACCCAAGCAGGTTTCAACCGAGAGGGCCATACCACCAGCGGTCCCAGGGCCCCCGAAGCGTGGCTCTGTCGCTACCCTATGTTGTGAGGGCATTAGGGAGCAACTCGCGATAAGTAGGAATATGAAGCGGGAAATAAGAAAAGAGATAGAGAACAGAGTCGATATGATCGAGAAAATAATAAAGGCCTACGAAGAAGAAAGGAAAAGGAGTGCGAGGAGTTCCTTACAGAATAAGACAGCGGAGCCAATAGAGGAAACTACCACCTTAAGTAATGAAATTTTAAAGAAAATAGAGCAGAATGAAAGGACTTTGGAAGAGAATGGAAGGGTAATGAAAGAATTGAAAGAAAGGATTGAAAGACAGGATGAATGGAATAAAGAACACAACCGACTTACGACCAATGCCGGAACGGTGGTTAAAAGCCCTAACGCCCGCGCCTCTGACCGCGAAACTCTACACTCCATGGTCGTAACGTCGAGGGACGAAACAGAGACAGGAGAACAAGTCATAGAAAGATTGAGGAAGGCTGCCGATGAAGATGAAGGATGGGTGAAAGTGGAGAAGATCAGAAGGGCGAAAGACAGGAGAGTGATTGTCGGATACAGGACTCGGGAAGAGAGAGACAAGGCACATAAAAGACTACAGGAAAGGGAGAAGAACCTAGCCGTGGAGGCAATTAAGAATAAGGACCCGCTCCTCATTTTGTACGGCGTCCTGAAAATTCAAAAAGACGAGGACCTGCTGAAGGCCATCCGAGGCAGGAACTCTGAGGTCTTCCGGGACCTGGATCCTGAGCAGGATAGAATCTCAGTCCACTACAGGAAGACGGCGAGGAACCCTCACACGTGCCATGTGGTGCTCAGGGTCTCCCCGGCGATTTGGACCCGTGCCCTAGACAGAGGGAGACTGTACCTTGATCTGCAACCGATCAGAGTGGCGGATCAATCCCCACTGGTGCAGTGCTCCCTCTGTTTGGGATACGGGCACATCAGGAAGCTCTGCACCAACACAGAGCCCAAGTGTAGTCACTGCGGCGGGCCCCACTTGAGGGCCGAATGCCCGGACTATACTATTGGTGCGGAGCCAACTTGCTGTAATTGCCAAGGGGAGAAACTGGGCAACACAGGGCACAACGCCTTCAGTGATCTGTGCCCAATTAAAATCAAATGGGACAATATAGCCAGATCCACGATCCAATATCGGTGCTGAAGGCTCCACGGTGAGAATGGTCCCGTACTCACTTAGCAGCAATAACATCAATGCCATAACACCGTATATCTTTCTAAGCTTAACATATAAATTAAAACAAATATACAAACTACAAAACAATATAAAAACTAGAATTCCAGTTCTGAATTTGAAATTAGGTATGAAGAGTAGTAAAGGACGTAAACGTAAAACTAAGAAAAATTGTACACATGGAAAAAAGTTAGAGAATATAATACGGTGATAAAATATACTATGAACCACAATAATAGTTATTCTGGAAATCATAATATAAAGTAAGCTGAATAAAATAAAGTAAACAAATAAATAATACAATAATCCTCTAGAAAATACCAGATAAATTCAGATGCTGTAATAATAAAAATAGTTAAAAAATTGTAATAAATATAACGTTAAAGTAAGAACCTTGAACATCAAACTAGAAACAATAGCCATAATTAAGCACCATATATATATACATGTAAAAAATTCAAATATAGAGAGTAATATTCTGGAAATCATAATATGCAGTGGGTTGAATAAAGTAAACAAATAAATAACACAATAATCTTTTAGATAAATCCCAGATAAATTCAGAAGCCGTAATAATAAAAATAGTTAAAAAATTGTAATAAATAATGTTAAAATAAGAACCTTGAATATGAAATTAGAAACAATAGCCATAATTAAGTACCATTGTATATACATGTAAAAATTAAATATAGAGAGTAAGAGAAGGCAGGATTACCGAGAGCATGAAAGGATGAATGAAAGGAAAAAGTAGATATTGGATAGAGTCAGAATCTCTGTAACTTTGAAGATGAATGAAAGAAAAATAAAGTGGATATATAGTAATGGTATAAATTCTTTAATTGAAAAATAATAGGAACAAAAGAATGAAAGGATCAGATAGTAAAAGTCTCCAAACTATTAATATTGGAGGTGGTAGAATGTCTGCTTTAAAACGCAGTAAAAAAAAAAAAAAAAAAAAAAAAAAAAAAAACCTAACCTAACCTAACCTAACCTAACCTAACCTAACCTAACCTAACCTAACCTAACCTAACCTAACCTAACCTAACCTAACCTAACCTAACCTAACCTAACCTAACCTAACCTAACCTAACCTAACCTAACCTAACCTAACCTAACCTAACCTAACCTAACCTAACCTAACCTAACCTAACCTAACCTAACCTAACCTAACCTAACCTAACCTAACCTAACCTAACCTAACCTAACCTAACCTAACCTAACCTAACCTAACCTAACCTAACCTAACCTAACCTAACCTAACCTAACCTAACCTAACCTAACCTAACCTAACCTAACCTAACCTAACCTAACCTAACCTAACCTAACCTAACCTAACCTAACCTAACCTAACCTAACCTAACCTAACCTAACCTAACCTAACCTAACCTAACCTAACCTAACCTAACCTAACCTAACCTAACCTAACCTAACCTAACCTAACCTAACCTAACCTAACCTAACCTAACCTAACCTAACCTAACCTAACCTAACCTAACCTAACCTAACCTAACCTAACCTAACCTAACCTAACCTAACCTAACCTAACCTAACCTAACCTAACCTAACCTAACCTAACCTAACCTAACCTAACCTAACCTAACCTAACCTAACCTAACCTAACCTAACCTAACCTAACCTAACCTAACCTAACCTAACCTAACCTAACCTAACCTAACCTAACCTAACCTAACCTAACCTAACCTAACCTAACCTAACCTAACCTAACCTAACCTAACCTAACCTAACCTAACCTAACCTAACCTAACCTAACCTAACCTAACCTAACCTAATCTAACCTAACCTAACCTAACCTAACCTAACCTAACCTAACCTAACCTAACCTAACCTAACCTAACCTAACCTAACCTAACCTAACCTAACCTAACCTAACCTAACCTAACCTAACCTAACCTAACCTAACCTAACCTAACCTAACCTAACCTAACCTAACCTAACCTAACCTAACCTAACCTAACCTAACCTAACCTAACCTAACCTAACCTAACCTAACCTAACCTAACCTAACCTAACCTAACCTAACCTAACCTAACCTAACCTAACCTAACCTAACCTAACCTAACCTAACCTAACCTAACCTAACCTAACCTAACCTAACCTAACCTAACCTAACCTAACCTAACCTAACCTAACCTAACCTAACCTAACCTAACCTAACCTAACCTAACCTAACCTAACCTAACCTAACCTAACCTAACCTAACCTAACCTAACCTAACCTAACCTAACCTAACCTAACCTAACCTAACCTAACCTAACCTAACCTAACCTAACCTAACCTAACCTAACCTAACCTAACCTAACCTAACCTAACCTAACCTAACCTAACCTAACCTAACCTAACCTAACCTAACCTAACCTAACCTAACCTAACCTAACCTAACCTAACCTAACCTCACCTAACCTAACCTAACCTAACCTAACCTAACCTAACCTAACCTAACCTAACCTAACCTAACCTAACCTAACCTAACCTAACCTAACCTAACCTAACCTAACCTAACCTAACCTAACCTAACCTAACCTAACCTAACCTAACCTAACCTAACCTAACCTAACCTAACCTAACCTAACCTAACCTAACCTAACCTAACCTAACCTAACCTAACCTAACCTAACCTAACCTAACCTAACCTAACCTAACCTAACCTAACCTAACCTAACCTAACCTAACCTAACCTAACCTAACCTAACCTAACCTAACCTAACCTAACCTAACCTAACCTAACCTAACCTAACCTAACCTAACCTAACCTAACCTAACCTAACCTAACCTAACCTAACCTAACCTAACCTAACCTAACCTAACCTAACCTAACCTAACCTAACCTAACCTAACCTAACCTAACCTAACCTAACCTAACCTAACCTAACCTAACCTAACCTAACCTAACCTAACCTAACCTAACCTAACCTAACCTAACCTAACCTAACCTAACCTAACCTAACCTAACCTAACCTAACCTAACCTAACCTAACCTAACCTAACCTAACCTAACCTAACCTAACCTAACCTAACCTAACCTAACCTAACCTAACCTAACCTAACCTAACCTAACCTAACCTAACCTAACCTAACCTAACCTAACCTAACCTAACCTAACCTAACCTAACCTAACCTAACCTAACCTAACCTAACCTAACCTAACCTAACCTAACCTAACCTAACCTAACCTAACCTAACCTAACCTAACCTAACCTAACCTAACCTAACCTAACCTAACCTAACCTAACCTAACCTAACCTAACCTAACCTAACCTAACCTAACCTAACCTAACCTAACCTAACCTAACCTAACCTAACCTAACCTAACCTAACCTAACCTAACCTAACCTAACCTAACCTAACCTAACCTAACCTAACCTAACCTAACCTAACCTAACCTAACCTAACCTAACCTAACCTAACCTAACCTAACCTAACCTAACCTAACCTAACCTAACCTAACCTAACCTAACCTAACCTAACCTAACCTAACCTAACCTAACCTAACCTAACCTAACCTAACCTAACCTAACCTAACCTAACCTAACCTAACCTAACCTAACCTAACCTAACCTAACCTAACCTAACCTAACCTAACCTAACCTAACCTAACCTAACCTAACCTAACCTAACCTAACCTAACCTAACCTAACCTAACCTAACCTAACCTAACCTAACCTAACCTAACCTAACCTAACCTAACCTAACCTAACCTAACCTAACCTAACCTAACCTAACCTAACCTAACCTAACCTAACCTAACCTAACCTAACCTAACCTAACCTAACCTAACCTAACCTAACCTAACCTAACCTAACCTAACCTAACCTAACCTAACCTAACCTAACCTAACCTAACCTAACCTAACCTAACCTAACCTAACCTAACCTAACCTAACCTAACCTAACCTAACCTAACCTAACCTAACCTAACCTAACCTAACCTAACCTAACCTAACCTAACCTAACCTAACCTAACCTAACCTAACCTAACCTAACCTAACCTAACCTAACCTAACCTAACCTAACCTAACCTAACCTAACCTAACCTAACCTAACCTAACCTAACCTAACCTAACCTAACCTAACCTAACCTAACCTAACCTAACCTAACCTAACCTAACCTAACCTAACCTAACCTAACCTAACCTAACCTAACCTAACCTAACCTAACCTAACCTAACCTAACCTAACCTAACCTAACCTAACCTAACCTAACCTAACCTAACCTAACCTAACCTAACCTAACCTAACCTAACCTAACCTAACCTAACCTAACCTAACCTAACCTAACCTAACCTAACCTAACCTAACCTAACCTAACCTAACCTAACCTAACCTAACCTAACCTAACCTAACCTAACCTAACCTAACCTAACCTAACCTAACCTAACCTAACCTAACCTAACCTAACCTAACCTAACCTATCCTAACCTAACCTAACCTAACCTAACCTAACCTAACCTAACCTAACCTAACCTAACCTAACCTAACCTAACCTAACCTAACCTAACCTAACCTAACCTAACCTAACCTAACCTAACCTAACCTAACCTAACCTAACCTAACCTAACCTAACCTAACCTAACCTAACCTAACCTAACCTAACCTAACCTAACCTAACCTAACCTAACCTAACCTAACCTAACCTAACCTAACCTAACCTAACCTAACCTAACCTAACCTAACCTAACCTAACCTAACCTAACCTAACCTAACCTAACCTAACCTAACCTAACCTAACCTAACCTAACCTAACCTAACCTAACCTAACCTAACCTAACCTAACCTAACCTAACCTAACCTAACCTAACCTAACCTAACCTAACCTAACCTAACCTAACCTAACCTAACCTAACCTAACCTAACCTAACCTAACCTAACCTAACCTAACCTAACCTAACCTAACCTAACCTAACCTAACCTAACCTAACCTAACCTAACCTAACCTAACCTAACCTAACCTAACCTAACCTAACCTAACCTAACCTAACCTAACCTAACCTAACCTAACCTAACCTAACCTAACCTAACCTAACCTAACCTAACCTAACCTAACCTAACCTAACCTAACCTAACCTAACCTAACCTAACCTAACCTAACCTAACCTAACCTAACCTAACCTAACCTAACCTAACCTAACCTAACCTAACCTAACCTAACCTAACCTAACCTAACCTAACCTAACCTAACCTAACCTAACCTAACCTAACCTAACCTAACCTAACCTAACCTAACCAGTCGCATCCGCTTAGAAGCCGTGACAAGAGCGTTTTTAACTCTCTCCGCACCGTAAAATTCGTACTAGTGGTAAAATTCGTTCGAATATTGCCGAGTTATATATCAAAATTCTCGTCGTCGTGAGACGAATTTGATATAAAAAACCGCGTGGAAATCGGACCAAAACTTTAAAAGTTATAGTGTAAAAACTGAAAACTTTGTGACAAAAATTGACAGTGTTCCTAAAACATCGAAAATCTTCGAATTTCGATCTGTAACACTGTGTTTTGGATCTGTGCGATTGTGTATGTTTAGTGTACGAACAATTTGAGACATTTTATGGATTTTTTGAGTGGCTATTACCAGAGTTGTGGCGTAAATTCCAAAAATTTTTTTTGTTGAAAACGTCACACGACATAGAAAAAGTTCTGTAACTCCGAAAGCAATAAACAACCTCCGGTTTTTTAACTGCGAGAGGGAGTGTCTCAGGCGCCCGCGTCCTTTGAGACCTTTTTCAAAATTTTTAATTGCTTTTTCGCGAAGTTATAAGGATTTTTCAAAAAGGGTGTGGTCGACGAAAAAATTTTTCATCACCACTAATCCCCACTGGCGATAGCTTAAAAGTTGCACACGGACTAGACGAACAAAACAGTGAAAACCCTAGTGAAATTGGACCAGGACTTAGGGAGTTATAGGACAATATATACTTTGACAATAAACAGTGAAAGTGACACTTATTTTTGTGAAAAACTTGGATTTTTAACTTGTGACCCCTGTGTATTCAGCTCTGTGAGGGTGTGTCTCGGGGATACCCTTCCTTTGAGACCCCTCCCAAGAGATTTGGACAACATCTGCAGGAGTGACAACCCCCTTTCTTTAAAAAGGGTGTGGTGGCTGAGGTCCCGGATCCTGGTCCTTCAGGAGAGTGATAGAGACACAAAAACGTGAGTGACGTTAAACTGTACCTGTGACCGTTTTTAGTTTTTAAAATAGTGCATTAGTTTAGTTGTTATAGTAACTTTTAACTTGACAGACATTTACCACCCTTACTCTAAGGGTTGAGTTTTGACCCCCTCAAAAAACTTATAACAAATTAGTGCACAACAAGGCGGAACTTTTGAGACCTCTTTGACCCAAATCGGTTGGGAAATCAAGGAGTTACAGTGGTTTTTACATCCTTAAAACTTTAAAACAATTTGTGACGTCACGACTCAGGAATGTGGATAAGCGTCATTGAAAACTAGGTCAAACTGTGTTTGACCCTATAACTTGGACACCTGTGGCCTGTTTTCACCGGCAAAGACATTTTTGTGTTCCCCTCAACGAACACTATCTATCCCAAGAGCAAAATAAACAAAAAATTTTTAATCGGTTAGGAGAAACCTCCTAACATACAAACCAACAGCACAAAACTTTCCGAGGCTATATCTCTGGACTGTTTGGTCCGATCTTGCTGAAATTTGGGAATCGGGAGCCCATAGTGGAGGCCCCCCCTTAGATATCACTAGTTGGACCATATTCCTGGAGGAGTCCCTGAAAAACAGGGATAAAACCAGGAAACACCAATATCTTCGGCCTGGTCGGGCCGATTCCAGGTATTTCTTCGGGAATAGCTTCCCCTTAACAAGGGTAAACTGATAGTGCCTTTGCTTTGACCAAAAGGGAAGAGGACCGGGTAAAACGGGATAAAAACCCAACTTTGGCCTGGGTGGTCCGAATTACAAAATTCCTTCGGATTGCGGCCCGGGATAGGGTTTACAACCCATCACAACAAAGAGGGGTCCTGTAGGAGGTCGCAACCCTCCAGGAAAATAGATTTTAAGTTTTTATTAATTTAATTTATTAGATTTAGTTTGTATGAAACAAAAAATATTTTATTTTTTGTCTAAAAGTTAAAATTTAAGAATTGATACGGGACTTTATACATCCCCTAAAATTTAAGACAGTCCCAATTGGGAAAATTTACGCCCCCTTATAAGGGTAAAAATTAATATTAAGTTTTTATTTGAAAGTTTTGTTTCAAATTTTATTTTTATTAAATTATTGACTAAATTTGTGTGTATTTGTGTTGTGACTTATATTAGACTACCCTATTTTACAGGGTCAATAATTTTAACCGCACCCCATTATACAGGGTGCACAATTCAAATTTAAGACATTGACAATTTTCCCCGAACTTTATACCAAAATGTATGATACACCACCGACATCACTTGTAGCAAGGGGACAGGCCTCCCCCAACGCCAACACCTCACCCTCGCTAGTGCTGGACGCCGCGAGGACGTTTATCAGGAGACCAGCAACAAAACGGAGGTCATTGGACAACATGTCCATTTATAAAAGGCAGCAGACCACCTACGCTGACCAGTCCAATGACCAACTGCTCCAGGAGGTCATGAGGGCCTTCGAAGACATCCCCACGAAGGTCCAATCATACCCTCAGATGAGGAAGGATGTCAAGATCTTCCTGGAGCAGAGCTCCGATAAATGTCAGAGAATACTCTTCGAGCTCAGTGGGAGAGTGAAGAGCCTGGAGAGGGCGGCGTCCGGCACCGCGGGTGCGGCGGTCGCGGCTACAACTCCCGCAAGGGATGAAGCCGCCGTGGCAGCCGCGCCCTCAGCACAGGAGGGAACTATATTGGCTAGGCTGGAGGAGATGGAAGCTACCATCCACGGGTGGATAAGGGAGTCACACAGGGGAATAAAGGACACCCTGGATTACAAAGACAAGGAGAATCAGGAACGGAGCGCCGACTTGTGCGAACGTGTCGTAGAAAGGATCGAGGAGGTCCAGGTCGAGGAGGACGTTGCCAATGAGGCCCTCATCGCGCGGGCACAGTCCCAGATCGAAGATCTGATCGGGACTGTCGCCCGCGACATAGTTATGGAGAATAAGGCACACATCGTCGCGGCCGTAGAGGTACTGACTCCTTTGACTCCCTTAACTGACCCGGAACCCGTCACCCAGACCTACGCCAGTGTCGCAGCGGCCAGACCCCGGCGCCGGCCGGCACTCCACTCTTTGGCTGTCACCTCCAAGGACAAACAGGAGACGGCCGGAGAGGTATTTACCAAAGTGGAGAAGGCGGTCGACGCCAGGAAGACTGGCCTAAAAATATCAAAGGCCAGAAAGGCTAAAAACAGCGTCATAATATTAGGCTGCGACACAAAAGAAGAGGCAGAAAAACTTAAAAAACAAATAGAAAGTAAAGGCGATGGGCTCGTGGTAGAGCCCATGAAAAATAAGAACCCGCTGGTCGTCCTCAAAGACGTCCACGCGGAGAGCGATGATGACAAAATGATGTCCGCCATATACAACCAGAACGCGGACATCTTCATGGGCCTACCACAGGAGCAGAGGGAGGCCGTAGTTAAATATAGGAAAAGGACCAAAAACCCGGGAACCTCCCACATCGTCCTCCAGGTGGGACCAGTAGCATGGCAGAGGTTGACGGAGGCTGGAGCACTTTACCTGGGCCTACAAAGGGTCAGGGTGGAGGACCAGTCTCCGTTAATTCAATGCACAAAATGCCTGGCATTCGGACATGGCCGTAAGTTCTGCACCGGGGGTGCGGACACGTGTAGTCACTGTGGGGGCCCGCACTTGCGCAAGGATTGCGCAGAGTATAGTGCGGGTTCGATACCGCGGTGCTGCAACTGCTCGCACTCTGGGTTGCGGGACGTCGGCCATAACGCCTTCAGCGCCGAGTGCCAGACCCGTTCCAAGTGGGATTACTTGGCAAGGGAGACCACGGCTTATCCCTGACACATCCACACACAGATACACACTACACAAAGACACACATAAACAAACAAAGATATAAAGAATATATTTTAAAAATATAGGAATATATCTAAACATGCACACAAACAATAAACACTAGATTACATAAATTAACATACATACACCGACTGAAGCAGTTCACAAATAAGAAAGTAACAACAATACATATTGTAATATATATATTGCTTGTTAAAAGAATGTGATAATGGAAAGAGTGAACTGTGGAGGGACACACACATGTACAGAACACAAAAAACATGCACACTAAAACAAATATACTATACACAAATACGTGTCATGGAGGCCTGGTCTTCCTGATGAAACTGGGGGCGATGTGTGGGGTGCCTGGGTAAGGTACCTGAAACAAAACACATAGCGTCCCATTACAATCAAAAATGCTACAGCAAAATCGGAAGGTACAAAATTAAATATAAAAGATAAGAAAAACTTGTAGCTAAGATAAAAATAGTAGGCTCAAAAACAAAATTATATTGTATGAAAATTTTAATGTATAAATTTAGCGTAAATAATGAATACATATATGTAGTAAGTGTAAATAAATAATAGTAAGGATTAATAGACGACAAGGGACATGTAAATATAGTGCTAATTAGAGAAAATTGTGTGATATAAGTGAATTAAAAATAAAAGAAATAACACGCGGATCCGCGTTAACGCGGATGTGACCGCGCAACTTTTTGTCTTGATTCCGTTGCCTAGCAACGGAGTTAAGACAAAAAGTAAACAACAACAAACATTTGGTGTAACAATGTTTGTGTATATGTAAAAGTAAAACATCTGTGTATACTGTATGTGAATATATATTATAAAAATAGGATATATATAAATAGTAAATTAAAAATATGTAAGTGTGAGAGTTGCTGTGGGAGACAAACAGATAATATAAATAATTATGTAAATAAACAATATTTAAATGTATAGAACACAACGGATGGACAAGTGTGTGTATGCAGAAATTGTATATTCGCTGCATGCACACAATTGAACATTAAATAAATATTAAATATAAATATATATCATAAAAAATTGGAATATATATGGATGATGATTGCAAATGGCAACGTATGGGAAGTGTATCAGATGACATATAAACAAGATAAAACATGTTGTAAATAAACAAATGGTAAACAAATAAATATTTGGAACATAGTGGATGGGCAAATGTGTGTATGGAGAAATTGTGTATACGCTGTATACACACATTTGAACTTCAAAAATGTATATTATATATAAATATATATTAAAAAATTTAAATATATGAATGGCAAATTAACAGCCAAATGGCAAGCAACATTGGATGAGGTCAGAAATTGGATGGGTGACCGCCCGAAAATTATTTTTGTAAAAATTTTTTCTCTTTTTGTGTCAAATGTGTGTACAGAGAAATTGTGTATACGCTGTGTACACACATTTGAACTTCCTAAATGTATATTATATATAAATATATATTATAAAATTGTAATATATGAATGGCAAATTATCGACCATAAATGGTAAGCAACATTGGATGAGGTCAGAACTTAGATGGGTGACCGCCCGAAAATTATTTTTGTAAAAAATTTTTTTCTCTTTTTTGGGGAAAATATGTATTATATAGAATAAAAATAAATAAAATTTGTGAATGGTAAATATAAAAATTAGAAGTAGATATAAGTAAACATATATTATAAAAATTGAAATATGTAAATGGTAAATTTAAAAAAAAATATGAATATAAATATATGAAAAATGAACTAGAAGACATATGAATGAAATAAAATAATATTGTAAATATATAAATAGTATTAAAAATAAATATGTGTAAAATGTATAGAGGAAATTTATTGTAGTTACCATATGGTATTGTTGCTGCTGTCACGGGTATTACCATTGTTGCTTGCCATCATCACCACTATTGTCATCTTTCATCATCATCACCATTATTGTCGTCTCTCATCATCATCACCACTATTGTCATCCTCCATCATCATCACCAACTTCACCATCATCACCAACTCATCATCATCACCATTTTCATCATCATCACCATTTCATCATCATCACCAATTTCATCATCATCACCAATTTCATCATCATCACCATTTTCATCATCATCACCAATTTCATCATCATCACCAATTTCATCATCATCACCAATTTCATCATCATCACCATTTTCATCATCATCACCAATTTCATCATCATCACCAATTTCATCATCATCACCATTTTCATCATCATCACCAATTTCATCATCATCACCATTTTCATCATCATCACCATTTTCATCATCATCACCAATTTCATCATCATCACCATTTTCATCATCATCACCATTTTCATCATCATCACCATTTTCATCATCATCACCATTTTCATCATCATCACCAATTTCATCATCATCACCATTTTCATCATCATCACCATTTTCATCATTCTCCAAAAATTTATCATTTTCATCATTTTTTAAAAAATTTTCATCATTATCATTGTTATCATTATTATATACATATATATTATAAAATTGGAAATACACATAGAAATAAATTGAGCATAACACATGTATGAAAAATATAGCAAAAAGAAATGGATACAATATAAGCTGATGTAAACAAATTGTAAATAAATATTTGAAACAATAAAGATGAGCAAATGTATGTGTACATCAATTGTAAATGCGCTGTACACATATATTTGAACATTATAAATATATTATATATACATATATATTAAAATATAACGACATCACACAATACATTTGCACTATAAAATAAAAAACAAAGATAAAAAAGGTCTCTTATTAAGTAAGGGGAAAAGCGCATAGGCAGTAACACCCTGCGATGGCGGGTGCCTGCTTCTAAAAAAAAAAAAAAAAAAAAAAAACCTAACCTAACCTAACCTAACCTAACCTAACCTAACCTAACCTAACCTAACCTAACCTAACCTAACCTAACCTAACCTAACCTAACCTAACCTAACCTAACCTAACCTAACCTAACCTAACCTAACCTAACCTAACCTAACCTAACCTAACCAGTCTCAATCGCTTAGATGCCGAGATAGCATCGTTTTTACCGAGCTCCGTACCGTAAAAATCGTGTGTGTAGTCAAAGTGACCCGAAAATCCCGTACGATACATCAAAAGTTGCGCCGTCGCGAGACGAACGTAGTGTGAAAAACCGCGCGAAAATCGGACAAGTACTTTGGATTTTACAGACGAAAAAACAAAAATTTTTTCGTCAAAAGTGACAACATTTTTTAAAAGTGTTATATCTTAGAAATAAGATCTGTGACCCCCGGTTTTTCAACTGTGCAAAGTTGCGGAGTGAGTGCCCGAACACCTTAAGACTATTCCCGTAATTTTAAGACGATTATCGCCAAAGTTGTGGTGTCTTTTGTCGAAATTTTTCGACCAAAACAACCACAAAAGTGGAAAAAGACGTGTAACTCCGAAAAGCGATCTGCGACCTCCGGTTTTTTAACCGTTAGAAGGTGCGTCTCAGGTGTCCACACCTTTTGAGACCACTCCCGTAATTTTCAGACGCTTTTCGGGCGAGTTATAACGCTTTTTCACAAAAGGGTGTGGCCGGTGAAAATTTTCATCATCATCACCAATATCACCTGGTGATATCTTGAAAGCTGCGCGGCAGGGTGACGATCACAACGGTGAAAGTCCCAGCAAAATCGGATCAGGACTTTGTGTAATATAGGACAAAAACTAAAATTGACAATAAAAACAGTGAAAGTGACATTTATTTGTGTAAAAACTTGGTTTATTTGTTTTGTGACCCTGTGTGTTCTGTCCTGTGAGGGTGCGTCTCGGGGATACGCATCTTTTGAGACCCCTCCCAAGGATTTTGAGCCACAATTGCACCAGCCATAGCCTTTTTTCCAAAAGCGCGTGGCGGTGAGGTCCTGGATCCTGGTCCCTCAGGAGCGAGATAGAGACTCAACATCAAGTGTGACGGTAAACGGAACCAGAATCCGTTTACAGACTAAAGATAAGTGCAGTATTTTAAATTTTATAGTGACTTTTAACCTGACATACATTTTCCACCCTTACACAAAGGGTAGTGTTTTATCCCCCTCACTCAACATTCTATAAGTTAGTACAATTTAAGACGAAACTTTTGAGACCTCTTCGACCCAAATCGGTTGGGAAACCGAAGAGTTATAGTGGAGTGTACAATTTAAAACTTTTAAAAATTTTTTGTGACGTCACACATAGGAATTCAAAAAAAAGGGTTATCGACAAACAAGGTCAGATCACGTCTGACCTCATAACTTGGACACCCGTGGCCTGTTCAGACCGGCAAGGGTATTTTTGTGCTCCCCTCAACGAACATTATCCATCCCAAGTGGGATTGGCAAAAACTGATAAAACTTTTCAAACTGATAGATCAGTGTTTTGGGAAACCTTGAATAACTTCGGATTGGCTGGGCCAATCCTCCTCGGACTTTTTTCTTTGGACTCGGCAGAGGGCGTGCCAAAACAACAGCACCCCCGAAAAATTAAAGGGAAGAAAAACCAAAAACTTTTCTTTCCCTACAAACTAATTATATTAAAATTTTGTCGATCTGGGAAGAACGTTCTTGGCATAAAGAGTGGCGACGTAACATCGTTGCATCTTTAATAACTCCGGACTGGTTGGTCCTATTGTCTCGAGATTCGGGAATCGGGAGCTCCCAGTGGAGACCCCCCCATTGATATCACCGGCTAGACCATTTCCTGGAGTGTTCCCTGGATAAAGGGGAATAAACCAGGAAAACCAAATATCTCGGCTCATTTTGGGCCGATTCCAGAAATTCTTTGGGGTCGGAATCCCTGTAAACAGGGAGCAACTGCCGACACCGTCAATTGGACCGTCAGGGAAGCGATCCGGGAGAAAACGGGAGTAAAACCCAACTTTGGCCTGGGTGGACCAAATTGGAAAATTCTTCTGGATTGCGGCCCGGGATAGGGCATATAACCTGTCACGAAAGAGGGGGTCCTGTAGGAGGCCGCAATCCCTCAGGATAATTAAATTTAAGTTTCATAAGATTAATTTTATTTATATTTAGTTTGTTAGGAATATTTAGATTTTTTATTTTATGTAAATTTGAAATTATTAGATTTGATACGGGACCTTATACATCACTTAAACCCTAAGACAGTCCCAATTGGGAAAATTTACGCCCCTAAATAGGGGAAAAAATTAATATTAAGTTTTTACTTGAAAATACATTTCAAAAATTTTTTTTAATTTACTATTTATTGACTTGTTTTTGTGTTTAATTGTATTATAACTATAAGACGTGTACCCCCTTTTACAGGGTAAATTATTAAAACCGCACCCCAATATACAGGGTGTCCAAATTAATTTTAAGACTCTGACAATTTTCCCCGAACATAACATGTATGACACACCACCGACATCGCACGTAGCAAGGGGACAGGCCTCCCCAAACGCCAACACCTCACCCTCGCTGGTGCTGGACGCTGCGAGGACCTTTATCAGGAGACCAGCTACAAAGAGGAGGTCGCTGGACAACATGTCCATCTACAAAAGGCAGCAGACCACCTACGCTAGCCAGTCCAGTGACCAACTGCTCCAGGAGGTCATGAAGATGTTTGAGGATATCCCCCTGAGAGTTCAGCAATATCCTCAAATGAGGAAGGATATCAAAAACTTCCTGGAGCAGGGCTCCGATAATTGTCAACGTATCCTCTTTGAGCTCAGCAGGAGGATGAAGAGCTCGGAGGGGGCGGCGTCCGACACCGCGGGTGCGGCGGCCGCGGCTACACCTCCCGTAAGGGATGAAGCCGTCGCGGCGGCCGCGCCCTCGGCACAGCTGGAAAAGATGATGGCCAGACTGGGAGAAATGGAATCCAACATACATGAATGGATTAGAGAAGGATACCAAAAGACCAAAGGAGACCTAGAAGAACTCAACGCCGAACTCGAAGGCCATGGCCTCGGCGTAGCAGAAGGCATCCAAAGTATGATAGAAAGGGTACAGAACGATTCCGACAAGGCGACCGAGGCTCTGATGGTGCGTGCGCAGTCCCAAATAGAGGATCATATTGGGACTGTCGCTAGGGACGTCATCGTCGAGACCAAGGAGCACATCAGCATCGCCTTGAAGGGGTTGGACCCCCCGAGCCAGAGAGCCCAGGAAACCACCTCCCAGTCATACGCCAGCGTCGCAGCGGCCAGACCCCGGCGCCGGCCGGCACTCCACTCTTTGGCTGTCACCTCTGAGGATAGACAGGAGACGGCCGGAGAGGTGTTCACCAGAGTGGAGAAGGCGGTCGACGCCAGGCGTACTGGCCTAAAAATATCTAAAGCCAGGAAGGCGAAAAACAGTGTCGTCATCCTGGGATGCGACACGAAAGAGGAGTTGGCGAGGGTACAAACCCAAATTAAAAACAAAGGCAAAGGGCTTGTGGTAGAGCCCATGAGGAACAAGGACCCGCTGGTCGTCCTCAAGGATGTCCATGCGGAGAACGACGACGACCACATGCTGTCCGCCCTACACACCCAGAACGCGGATATCTTCATGGGCCTACCACAAGAGGAGAGGGAGGCCAAAATAAAGTACCGTAAAAGGACAAGAAACCCGGGGACTTCTCACATCGTCCTCCAGGTGGCACCAAAGGCATGGCAAAGGATGACGGCGGCGGGGGTACTCTACCTGGGCCTACAGAGGGTCAGGGTGGAGGACCAGACGCCGCTCATCCAATGCACAAAATGCCTGGCGTTCGGCCATGGCCGGAAGTTCTGCACCGAGAGTGCGGACAGATGTAGTCATTGTGGGGGCCCGCACTTGCGCAAGGACTGCGCAGACTATGGTGCGGGCTCCGTACCGCAGTGTTGCAACTGCTCGCACTCTGGGCTGCGGGACGCCGGCCACAACGCCTTTAGCGCTGAATGCCCCACTCGTGCCAAGTGGGACTACTTGGCAAGAGAGACCACGGCATATCCCTGACACACCCACACACAGATACACACTACACAAAGACACACATAAACAAACATAGATATAAAGAATATATTTTAAAAATATAGGAAGATATCAAAACATGCACACAAACAATAAACACTAGATTACATTATTTAACATACAAACATGGATTGAAACAATTCACAAACAAGTAAGTAACAATAATATATATTGGAACATATATATTATTTGTTAACAGAATGATATAAAGGAAGAGTGAATTGCGAAAGGAAACACACATATACAGAACACAAAAACATGCACACAAAAACAAAGATACTATACACAAATACGTGTCCTGGAGGCCGGGTCTTCCTGAGGAAACTGGGGATGGTGTGTGAGGTGCCTGGGTGGGGTACCTAGAACAAATTATAGAGTGTCCCACTACATCACAAAATGATCTAATAAAATAGACAGGCGCAAAAATTTAACATAAAAATAAGTGGTACTTGCTGCCATGACAAAAATATTAGGCTCAAAAGTAAAATATATTGTATGGAAACTTAAATATGTAAATGTGAAATAAGTAATGAATATTTATATGCAATATATGTAAATAATAGACAGTAAAGAACAATAGATAACGATAGATGTATAAGTGTGGTGCATATGGATAAGATTTCTAAGATATAGACAGATTAAGTAAAGATGAAAAAACACGCCGATCCTTGTTAGTGCAAAGATGGCGGCGCAACAACATGGAAAATGAAATGACAAACAATAGTAATTAGATAAATTATAGAATCATGTAGATGGACAAATGTGTGTACAAAGAAATTAAGTATACGCTGTGTACACACATTTGAACATATTAAATATATTACATATAAATATATACCTTAAAAATAGAAATATAAATAGTAATTGTAAATGATAAATAAACTAGAATTGTATAAAACAATAACTAAAGTTAAGTAACATTGAGCGGGGCCAACAATTGGATGGGTGACCGCCTAGATGGAATTTTACAAAATAAATATTAAAGATAAGCAACGTTGGGTGAGGTCACTACATGGATGGGTGACCGCCTGTGTACTGTTTTTGTTATTGTTTGTCATATTTGTTTTTGATGTTTTTATTAAGGAAAATTATACATTGTAAGGAATAGAAATTAATAAAATAGTGAATTTAAATATAAAAACTAGAAGTATATATAAGTAGATAAATATTGTAAATAATTGAAATATGTATAAGTAGCAAGTAATATAAGTAAAAAATTGGAAATATAAATAAATAAATATATATGTGTTATAAAAATTTAAAATGTATGAATGACAATCAACGACCACCAGGTTAAGCGACATTGGGTGAGGTCGAAACTTGGATGGGTGACCGCCCGAAAAATTATTTTTGTTGTTTTTATTGAGAAATTTTATATATGGTAAAGAATAGAAATAAATAAAAATAGTAAATTAAATATAAAGACTATAAATACATATAAATAAATAAATATTGTAAAAAATTGAAATATGTATAAATAACAAGTAATGTAAACAAAAAATTAGAAGTACAAGTAAAGAATTATATACTAAAATAATTGAAACAGTTGAAATGGCAAATTCCGACCTCACCTAAGGTTAAGCAACATTGGGTGAGGTCGGAATTGGATGGGTGACCGTCCGAAAAAATTATTTTTGTTGTTTTTTATTAAGAAATTTAATATATGGTAAAGAATAGAAATAAATAAAAATAGTAAATTTAAATATAAAGACCAAAAGTTTATATAAATAAATAAATATTGTAAAAAATTGAAATATGTATAAATAACAAGTAATGTAAACAAAAAATCAGAAGTACAAGTAAAGAAATATATACTAAAATAATTGAAACAGTTGAAATGGCGGATTCCGACCTCACCTAAGGTTAAGCAACATTGGGTGAGGTCGGAATTTGGATGGGTGACCGCCCGGAAATTGTTTTTTGTATTTTTTATTGCCATTAAATTAATAACATCGGGCGCGGTCGGTATTAGGATGGGTGACCGCCTAAAAATAATTAGTTGGAAAAATTTTTGTTCTTTTTTCTTGAAAAATATTTACAAAGGAACGAAACAATAACACATGTATGGAAATTGAAAATGGTAGATAGACACGAAACAAAATGTAACAAATAAAACAGAACACAAATAGACAGATGTAAAGGGTGGGCGAATGTATGGGTTCGGCAACTGTAAGTGCCGAATACATATATCCGAACATCTTAAATATATTATGTATACATATATATTAAATTATAAGTCGTCATCACACTTGCACTACATACAAAAATAGATACACAAGGACCCTAATTATGTGAGGGGAAAAGCAGAAAAAAAAAAAAAAAAAAAAAAAAAAAAAAAAAAAAAACCTAACCTAACCTAACCTAACCTAACCTAACCTAACCTAACCTAACCTAACCTAACCTAACCTTTTTTTTTTTTTTTTTTTTTTTTTTTTTTACGTGTGGAAACCCCCTCGGGCCGTCACCCCGCCGGGGTTTGCGGCGGGGCGGTGTGTCGGAATCGAACCGACTAAAACCACACGGTGTGCCAACTCTGCGCCTGAGAAGGGAGGGGTCCGGGATCGCTGTTATTAACGCAAACCGGACCCCTCCCAGCGCCTGCCCGCACTGAAGCGGGCACCGTCTGCTGGTAAAAATCTCAAATTAGGCGACGCACGGCACACGCGTACGTCGCCCCCTCGCGGTTGGCCTGTAATGCGGATGGAGGGGAAAACCCATCCCGTCCATCCGCGGCCACACTCAGGGCGGCATGAGGCGCTGATAGGCGCGCCTCCGCCGCCCCGTGCGCCGGCGGCGGATCGGGTCCGAGTGGATATCGTCCTCCCGGGCCTTCTCCGCCGCCTCCTTCTGCGAAATTACTTCTTCGCAGAAGGTCGCGACCGCGGTAAAACTGCTGTCGCTACCGGCCATGGACAGTACGACGGCCGGCAGCGACAGATCTCCTCCGATGACTGCAGTGAGGGCCCGGCGCTGATCCGCCCAAGCGGGGCAGATCTCCAGCGTATGCTGGGCCGAGTCCTCACTGCAGTCGCAGTGGTGGCAGGCGGGACTCAATTCCCTCCTAGCGACCGAATGCAGGTACTTTCCGAAGCAACCATGCCCGGAAAGCACCTGCGTCAGCCGGAAGGAAAGGGTCCCGTGCTGCCGCCCTGCCCACTCGAGGATGACCGGCTGGAGCGCCTCCACGGTGGCAAAGCCAGCGCGTGGAGCCTCCAGCCGGGACGACCAACAAGCCATCGTGGCTCGGCGAGCGGCTTCACGCCATTCGCGTACCTCTTCGGGCGGAGCACGATACCCGTACTCCGCCCGATATTCAGCCGCTCGCCGATAAACTTCGGCGAGCACTTCCGCCTCCAAATCCCACGGGGGTGTTCCGGCCAAGGCACACGCCGCCTCGGTGGACACCGTGCGGTATCCGCGTATGGCTCTGACCGCCAATACCCTCTGAGGGCGCAACAGGCGTGCCTTGTTCTGGACGGTCAGAGCCTCCACCCACACCGGTGCACCATATAGTGCCATCGACCGGACCACCCCCGTGTAGAGGTGTCTTGTTTCGACGCTGGCTCCACCCAGATTGGGCAAGAGTCGCCCAAGGGCGGAGGCAGCGCCGACCAGCTTTGGGGCAAGCTGTCGGAAGTGCTCGTCGAAGAGCCACCTACCGTCGAGGATCAGGCCCAGATACCTCATCTGGGCCCGAACCGGTACGAGGACCGAGTTGACTTCGATAGAGGCGCCGGGGGGTGGACCACGACGGGGCCCATGGAATAGCAGGGCCTCCGTCTTGTCAAGGGCCACCCGTAAGCCCAGCGCCTCGATGCGCCCAACCACCAGAGAAACACCCCTGGTGGCCAGGCGCGCCGCCTCTTGGAAATTGGCCCCCCGAGCTGTGACCAAAGTGTCATCGGCGTAACAAATTACGCCCAGCCCGGGGGGCAGACGACTTCGAAGGACCCAGTCGTACCCCACGTTCCACAGGAGTGGTCCGAGGACAGACCCCTGTGGAACGCCGCACGACATGGGTCGCCGTCTAAGGACGCCATCTCGATCCTCGTACACGACGGTACGCTCCTCCAAATAGTCTGCCACCAGCCGCCTCAGGTACTCTGGCACCCCATGATACTGGAGTGCTTCCCTGATGCAGCTGAATGGCAGACTATTAAAGGCGTTGGCGATGTCCAAGGACACCGCCAACACCACGCCGCCACAGCCAACCGCCTCTTCGGTCACGGCCCTAAGGCGCATCATGGCATCGACCGTCGAACGCCCCTCTCGGAACCCGAATTGGGCGTCCGACAGGTCGGGCCCTACCTCGCTGAGATGCTGGACGATGCGGGCAGAGAGAATCCTCTCGAACAATTTGCCCGCCTCGTCCAGCAACACGATGGGCCTATAGGCCGCGACCGAACCGGCTGGCCGTCCCGGCTTCTGCAGTAGGACCAGCTTCCCGCATTTCCAGCACTCAGGGAAGCGTCCGGACGCCAGGCTGGCATCCAAAACCTCCCTGAGGCGGTCCGACATATGGTCGAGGGCTCGGGCCATCACTCGGGGTGGTACCCCGTCCGGCCCGGGGGCGGTGTTCTTGGAACGGATCCGAAGAACAGCCGCCCCAACCTCCGATTCCCTAACGGGCGGAATATCGTCCTCTCGGCCCCCGTCGTCTCTGGCCACTGAATAGGCCATCGACGGGGGCGTGTGCTCCGCCCGCTGCGGGAAAAGGCCCTCGACCACCTGCTGCAGGAAGCTGGGCTGGAGAGTCTCGGTAAGGGGGGGGCCCGCCGTGCGGAGCTTCTGACGCACCGCACGATATGGGCGACCCCAGGGGTCACGGTCGAGACTCTCCAGCATCTCCTTTCTTTTTTCCTCTTTGGCGCGGCAAATGGCCAGCTTCAGAGTCCTCCGCGCTTCGCGGTACTCCTCATGAAGCCGGCCTTCCTCCCCGTCTACGCGGTGGCGTCGCCGCCGGCAACGGGTGTAGGACCTCCGGGCACGAGTGCAGGCCGCACGGAGGTCCGCCAACTCCTGGGACCACCAGTAGACCCCGTTCCGTGGAAGTCGACAACCCCGAACGCGGGGCATGGCCGCATCGCAGATCTGCGTTATCGCAGTGCGAAAGCGGCCAGCCCCCATGTCGACCTCCTCGGCCGGGGCCCGCGGAGACAGCCATGACTGAACGATGGCCGCCTCCTCTAGCAGGTCCCTATCGAGCTTGGCAACAGCCCACCGCGGAAAGCGGGAGGAATGCCGCGCCACGTGACCCCTACTGGGGCCCTGGGACCGGGAGAGCTCGAATCGGATATAGAGATGATCCGAGAGCGTCTCAACCTCATCCAGGACACACCAGTTCCTTACTCGTGCGGCAACAGCAGGGGTAGCGAACGAAAGGTCCACTATCGACCCCCCCTGCTGTCGCACGCACGTGTTGGTGGCGCCTCTGTTCAGCAAACAGAGGCCCACCGAAGCCGCCCACTCCACAACGGCATCGCCCTTGGCGTCCGTCGCCGGGGAACCCCACGCAATGGATTTTGCGTTGAAGTCCCCCAGCACGAGGACGTGCCCAGACGCTAGTCGCCGCATCGAGGTCTCCAGGTTGTTGAGGAAGACCTCGAAATCGCTCAAACTCCGGTTGGGGGAGAAATACACACCGTAAACGGTGATTCCCCCCCACTCGGCAGCCACATATCCAGAGCCCTTGTCTCTTAGCGACAAGGGCGGGGAACGAGCCGCCGAGGAGCCGACGACTGCCACGGAGCCGTCCCAGTCACCCATCCAGTTTGGACGGGGAGGGACGTAGTAGGGCTCCGCGACTACGGCAACACCTATCGACCACTGCGCCATGGTTTGCAGGAAGAGATCCTGCGCCGCGGCGCAGTGGTTCAGGTTCGTCTGGACAAGGAGGTTGGAGACTTGATCCATTTACTGGATCGTCTCTACAACCTCCTCCATGGGCGACGACGTGGTCGCACGATCGACGTCGCAGGCAGCCTGGGTCGACAGGCTAGCCCCCGACGTCTGCCGAGAAGCTTTTGGAGGCTTGCAGCCCCCCTGCCCCATCTGGTGATTGGCGGGCTTATTGCCCGCCGCACACACGGGGCAGTGAGGGGCGGCAGAGCACTCTGCCGCCTTGTGCCCCGGTCGACCGCAGCGGAAACATAATCCGCTGCAGTCAAAACAACTCTGGCACTTGGTGCGAGTGTGTCCCGCGGCAAGGCATTTGTAACACCTCATCGGCCTCGCGGCCAGGACTGTGATCCTGGCACTCACGAAGCCGATGAGTAGCCTGCCGGCATCGGCCAATATTTTGGCCGACGCCACGGGACAGCTGACCCACACTGCACCAAGGCCTCCTGGACCGGGGCGGATGGTGCCGACCCTGACGCTGTCCGCACCGCAACTCGCCTTCTCGCAGATTACGGCGCGGACATCGTCAGTCGTGACCGAGTCGTCCAGGCCCGAAATGCGCAGCTCTGCACACTTAGTGGGCCTGGCGATCCTCACACCATCCGTGGCTGCGAAGACAACCCTCATTTTCTCGGCAACGGTGTCCGCCTTTTTTGCGCCATCGGCCCCTGGGAACTCGAGAACTCGAGCTCCCGTTTGGGCCTTGCGCAGGCGGACACCGGCCGTTTCAAAATCTCCGGCGAGACTGTCCCGGGCCTTCTTGAAGAAGGCCGCGTAGGACAGCCCGCCGGATGTCGCCTCCGGTGACAGGGTCACCACTACAGCCGCGGTTTTCGGCGGCTGCAGTTTCCGCGGCTTGCGGCTCTTTGGGGTGGCCCCTGCCACCGGTGGCGCCTGCGGGCCAGAGGCTGCCTGTCGGGCAGCCTTTCTGGCCCGCTTTCTCGCCTTCTTTGATTTCGCCCCTCCGACTACCTGCCAACCCTCATTGGAGGGGGCAGATGTAGAGGGGCCAGGCAGAGGTGTTGGAGTGGGGGGCATAGGTGTTGCAGCTTTTGCTGCCGCCCCCCGCCCCGTCCTCGGCGCAGCCGTCTTGGCCGGAGCCGGAGCCCTGGCCACCAGCCCTCGAGCAGCCGCAGGGGCCGGCGCTGTTCTCGTCGTCGACGCGTAGGTTACGCGACCCCCTACCACAGGAAGGGGGGTCGCCGCCGACGACGTGACCCTCCGCTTCGGCGCCGCAAGCGGCGGCCGCATAATAGGGGCCGCAGGCAGCCTCGCCTCCAGGCCGGCCGTACGACCCTCTATCATGCGCCAGCATGCGTCGAGGATGGCAGCCAGTTGGGCGTCCGTAATCCCAGTGCCGGCAGGGGACGGCTGCGGCGCAGATGGGGCCTGCTGGGATTTGGACGCGGCCCGCTGGGATGTTGACGGGGCCGGGGCCTCTCGCTCCGCCCGGAATTGGGCGAACTGAGCACCGAGCTCGGCCACCTGCCCCGTCAGCCGGTCGTTGGCCGACTGAAGGCGAGCCACGTCTCCAATCAGGGTGTCTACGACCCCCGCCACGGCAGAAGAGGAGTCCTTAAGGGCCCTTACAAAAGAGCCCTTCAGGTTCACGGACTTGGTGGCCACCTTGTTTATAATGGCCAGCGCCGCGTCCGCTGTCTCCTGCAGAGAGACCGGTGATTGGGGCACTAAATCCCCCTCCACCGGGCCCCTGATCTTCAGCAGGAGACCAGACATCTCCTCCTCCGCCTGTAGCTCACCGTCAGCCCTGGCCCTCCTATAGGATTCCGCCTTGCAAAAGGCAGAACCTGACGAGGCCGAGGCTGGGGTGCGGGATCTTCCCCTCTGGCCGCTCCCAATTTTAGGTGGCGGCAACATCTCCTGGGACGTGTCGCTTTCGCCGCCGTCCCTGAAGAGGCCGCGCTTGCGGGTCTCCGAAGCCTCCGTCTCCATCAGCTCCAGTGCGTCCACAGTCGTACTGGAGCTACAACTCGCAACAGAAGTAGCGGACATTGAGCGCATGCGCTCTGATGTTCTTCGGCTCCCAGCAGTCAGATTGACTTCTGGGAGCCCCACCGAGATGGGCGCCACAGACGCAGTGTCCTCATCGGCAGACGATCGCTCGTCCGCCTTTCGGAACTGCCCCTTGGCGTTCCTCCTTTCCTTCCGTTTCTTTTCCTTCGTCTCCTTCTTCTCCTTCTCAGTTCCGGTATGCATGCCAGTTTTCGTTATATTTGTGTCCAATTCGGTTATATTTTTTAAAGATTTATCAAATTCCATTTCTAAACCCACGAGTTGGGGAGAACTAAAGGTCCACCCGGGCAGAGATCCCCAATACCCGGGCAAGCCTATGTACTGTGGAGGTCGGCCAGTATCCACAGGTTTTTACGACTTAGCTGTCGGGTGTTATAGACTATCCTTGTCATGGGCCGGCCAATCAAGGCAAGCCCTCCGGCCATCAGGTTCTCAGCGTACCCTCTTGGAGCCACCAGTCAGGTCGTTGTTGAGCCCCTAATGGTTACGGAATGCGAGAGGGTGGCTAGCCCTCTCTCACAGACGGGACTAACACTCAAGTGCCAGCCCCTCTGATCTACTCGCACTCCAACACGCCTTCTGCTAAAGCAGAGGGACGTTTGGAGTGCCGCGCGACGACTGAGCGTCACGCCCTTCGCGGCAGTCTGCAGCCAGACTCCGTCTTCGATCCCATTTAGTCTGGAGTCTCACCCTGGGCCAATCCGGCATGAGTAGCTCTACCCGGCACAGCCCCAGAGATCATTGACCCACGCAAGCCCCACCACGACGACAACGTAGGGATACATTGGGGGGAACCTAACCTAACCTAACCTAACCTAACCTAACCTAACCTAACCTAACCTAACCTAACCTAACCTAACCTAACCTAACCTAACCTAACCTAACCTAACCTAACCTAACCTAACCAGTCACAGACAGCATCTCGTGGCGACCGCGTGCTTTTCCGCACCGCTCCGAAGGAAAAAATACGTTTTACCGGGTTTTTTAAGTGCTACAGCTTTGAAAAAAGTGTCTACAGTTGCGTCTCGCCGAGCCGCATCGTTTGGTGATACGAGTGATAGCCGCACGACCTTGGTCGAGCAGCTATTAGTGATTTTCCTCAATTTTTTGAGGTTATTTGTGAAAAATACATTAGTTTTCTTCAAATATCTCAGTGACCAGTGCAGGTACATTCCTGACAAAAGTGCCCACGTGTAGTGACGGTGGATCCTCATCAGTAGAGCCACTCAGTTTTTGCCGGAAAACTCCCAATTTTCGGCAAAACACAAAAAAACAAAAACCACGTGGCGACCAACACCGAGAAGGAGTCGCCCCAGAGCCGTGAAAATTTTCAGCAGTGAAGACCAACACCACCTCAGGAAAAACCTGCAAGTAGAAAAATTTTATCACACATAGTTTAAATTTTATGACTATTTGAAAATTCAACTTTGGAGGTCAATAGCAGCCAAAGTGGAATACTTACCAAACTTCTGGAACTGCTATTTTTTGCGCGCTCGTTCCGGCTACGCATCTGCATCAAGAAATAAATTTTTAGATTTTTAATGTAGACATAGTAATTGAAAAACAAATTTTTTCAAATTTTATTAGAAAATAGAGTCAAAAAATTTTTTATTATAATTTTAAATAACAAGTATCGTGCGTCCTGATTTTACCTATTTTTAGCAATTTTTTCCATAATTTTATCTCAACGGGTACCGGAGTTGTCGAATTTTTTATGTTTTTAGGTAATAAATTCAAAATTAATCAATTATTAATTATTTTTCGACCGGAATAGGCTTTATAAGCCCTAAATCTATTGGCCGAAGCCCAAAGACCAGGCTGATATCATCAGAAACAAAAGTTTTCGACAAAATCGCCATTTTGGTTTTTTAGGTTACAAATTGTAATCTTGGATAGCTCCGATACCGTTGCAGCTAGAGAGCCAGGACTTTTTGTGTTTTGTGTGCCCAAATACTATCTTTCGTCCTGGATATTTTTCAGGAGTTTTCAGGCAAAAAAATCTTTAACGCCTGAAAACATTATAGTAATATAGACTAGGTCCTGCCAAGCTGTACATTCAAAACCCCAGTATTCTCCGATCACTGGAACCAAAGTTATTCAGGGTTGAAGTTGAGGTTTGACAGCTCGGCAGCCATTTTGAAAATTTTTAAATTTTTGTAGAATCATAACCGTAGGAGATAAAAACCTGCGGTTTTCAGATCTGGCATTGGGACACACTCCTTTACAGGATAGGATAGAATTTTTGACAAATTGACGTCCTGAAAAATCGGACCTCCGGAAGTGAGCTTGCGGACTAAGGCACGACAAGCCAACACGAACGGAACAAATCCGGCCTCTCTACGACCACGGACTAGGGAGATACAGGACTTTGAAAATCGACTTTGACAGCCAAACGGCCATCTTGAAAAGTTTTGACTGCGTATATCTCCCGAACGCGTGGCCCTGGAGAGACAGGGTTTTCAATAGAGGGACCCTTGGAGGAAGCCCGAGTGACACCTGCTGAAATTAGGACTTTTCAGGACCTGAAATTTTCAGCTCCTGAAAACTACATAGGACGATTGGTCTTGTCGAGCGCTTTACGGAGAGCCCTCGCACGTGCGGATAGCTCTACGGGAAGGGGAGATAACCGCAAAATAGACCCCGGTTTCTACAGGTTACAACTGTAACCCAAAACTTTGACCCTGGTTTACTCCCGGACCGTTTGTGCTAGAAGTATCGTGTTTGGTATTGAAGTGAAGGGCTCGAGGAGATCTATCAAAGGAGACTGTAAGAACTGCTCTACATAGAGCCGCTCTCGGAAATAGTTGTAGAATCATCGGTTTCACTTACTTTTTTGTGAGAGTGAGTGCAGCTGGTGGACGGCAACCCGGGCTTTCTTGATCTGGACCTGAAACAGAAAAAACATATAGATTAATACTTTTAAATTGTTATTTCTTCGCACATTTTTTAAACTTTTACACTTTCATTTGTTCGTGCAATTTTATCTTTATTTTTCTTTAAATTTTATTATTAACTATATTTACGCGGTGCACTGTGTCTTTTGACCGATACGCGCAGCATCTAGTAGGTTAAGACTTAATAAAACTACCGTTTTATTTACTTTTTACTGACCTAAAATTTTTTTAATCTTCGTATTTTAAATTGACACTTTCGTTGTGTCCTTTACAACACACGAAAGAACTGAGACAAATCCTGTGACCGTGATGTCTGGAATTAGAACACCAATTGAGAAAACGATGGACTCATCTCCCAGAGCCGACAGACAAGGGGACAACAGAGCTGGACCCTCGAACTCACCGACCAACAACACGAGTGTGAGACGTAGCGTCGGTGAATGGGAGTCAGGGATAGTGGCGGGAAAACTACCCACTCCTACCAAGTCACCAAGCAAGAAGGCTCTACCTACTAATGTTAAGACAAAGAGCAAACCAGCACCCCTAGATAACAAAACACAAAAACGGAGACCCTCTGTCGAGGCTCAAACAAAATCACCAACGATGCCCAAACCAAAGTACGCAAACAGAGCCGCGGAAGCTAGGGTTATCCTCGTCAAAGCTAAGTCACTTCTTGGGCAATCGAGGAACCTGAGAACGGACATCAACACGGGTGTGATAACCGCTATCGATCGCCTCTATGAGCTAGTCAAAGAGGGGGAGCTTGGGAGAACTAAACCAACGGGTGACACTATTGCTGTCGAATCACAGACGGAGAAGTCGAACGAACCGAACGGCCAACTGACAAGTCTTTTAGCGGAACATATGAAGGTTCTACAGAATAACACAGAGCATGTTAAAAACTTACAGAAGGCGCTCGAAGATCAAGCGCGAGAACCACTTAGAAACACAAACGCCAGTGTAGCACCAAAAACAACAAAGAAGCAGCCCCAAGAACAGACGCTACACTCAATAGTTATAGCGTCAAAAGATTCGACCGAAACAGGAGAGGAAGTGCTGGGCAAAATTAGAGAGGCTGTGAACGCAAAAGACGGATGGGTCACAGTAGACCGAGTCAGAAAGGCCAAAAACCGCAAAGTAATAGTGGGTTGCAGGACGGAGAAGGAGAGGGACAAGATAAAGGAAAGACTGACCAGTTCAGACAAAAGCCTAATAGTGGAAGAGGTTAAAAATAAAGATCCGTTGCTCGTCTTAAAGGAAGTACTGAAGTACAACACCGATGACGACATTGTAAACGCTATAAGAAAACAAAATAGCGACCTCTTCCACAACCTCAAGAAAGAAGATGACAGAATCGAGGTTAAATTCAAAAGGAGAAGTAGAAACCCCCACACGCACCACGTGGTGATATGTGTATCACCGCAACTGTGGAACAGAGTCCTGGAAAGGACAACCTTACATATTGACATTCAGCGTATTAGGGTCGAAGATCAATCCCCTCTTGTGCAGTGTACATGCTGTTTAGGCTATGGACACGGCAAGAGATACTGTAAGGAAGCGGTAGAAAGGTGCAGCCATTGTGGGGGACCTCACGTACGAGCGCAATGTGCAGACCTGCTCTCAGGAGCAGTCCCGTCGTGTGTCAACTGCGCCCATGCTAAGAGTCCAAACACGGAACACAACGCGTTCAGCGATGAATGCCCCGTGCGCAGAAGATGGGAGGCTCTTGCCAGGGCAAGGGTCGCATACTGCTAAGGGCGAACTGGTCAGCAACAATAGGGCAGGCAACCTCATCAGTAGTTACGCAGTCGCCCAAGCCAATCTCCAACGAAAGGAGTTAGCAACACAAGAGCTTATGATTGAAGCTACCAAGAGAAGAATAGCATTCGCTCTAGTCCAGGAGCCCTATGTGGGTGGGATTCGAAGGATGAAGAGCTACCGAGGAACGCGTATCTACCAGTGCGAGGACGATGGAAGCGGGACTGTAAAGGCAGCGGTCGTGGTTTTCGATCCCTACCTTGACGTTATACAGTGCCCAGAACTCACCACAAATAACATCGCTGTGGTGAGGATCCGAACCAAAGCATGGGAGATAGCAGTAGCCTCTTTGTACTTCGAACCCGACCAGCCGATAGAGCCATACCTGGAACACATACAAAGAGTGGTAGCCAAGGCGGGCCCAAAGAGACTGCTCATTGGAGGCGATGCCAATGCGAAGAACACCTGGTGGGGAAGCACCATGAACGACCACAGGGGAATAGAACTGTCCGGGACCCTGGAAGAGTCCAACCTGCAGGTACTCAATAGGGGCGATACACCAACCTTCGACACAATACGGGGAAACCGAAGGTTCACCAGCCATGTGGACATCACAACCTGTTCCACCAATTTAATACCATACATAACTGACTGGCAACTAGATGAAGGGATGATCAGCTCAGACCACAACACTATCACACTCTCACTGCAATTACGCAAGGAGAAAGGGATGTGCATCCAGCGTACGACTCGCCTGTACAATACCAAAAAGGCAAATTGGGAGAAATTTAATACTAAACTTCAACAATTGCACTCGGAAAATAATATTACACCGGAAAATATAGGTAGAGTCCAAATTCCATCCCAACTGGATGCACTGACTGAAGCCCTAACAATCCAAATAACAACAGCGTGTAACGAGAGCATGCCACAGAAGGCAACAACTACAAAACTCTCGATGCCATGGTGGTCGAAAGAGCTAGCCCAACTGAAAAAACTCATGGTCACCAAAAAGCGTCGTATTAAACGAGCAGCAACGGATCGTATAGAAAAAGTTGTCAGTCAATACCTGCAGGCAAAAGAAAACTATGAGTGCGAAGCCAAGAAAGCCCAAATTGACAGCTGGAAAAAATTCTGTCAAAAACAAGACAGAGAAACCGTATGGGACGGTATATATAGAGTCATCGGTAAGACCGCTAAGCGGCAGGAGGACCTGCCGCTAAGAAAGGACGGTGTGTACCTGAACCCAAAAGAGTCAGCGGCCTTACTAGCTGCAACGTTTTTCCCCATGGATGCCGCAGAGACGGATAATGTACACCATCGCCATATTAGAAAATTAGCACGAGACATAAACGCCCCGGGTCATGATGACCTCATTGATCCGCTGTTTACCAAACACGAGCTACGGACCGCGATGGTGAGTTTCAACCCGAAGAAGGCTCCAGGAGCGGACGGCTTCACAGCGGACATTTGCTGTCGAGCGATCTCCCAGGATCTGGACGTGTTCCTTGCCCTATACAACAAATGCCTTGAAATAGGCCATTTCCCGGACATCTGGAAGGAAGCCACAGTAGTGGTATTGAGAAAACCGGGCAAGGACGATTATCAGAACCCCAAGGCCTATAGACCTATCGGTCTGCTGCCAGTCTTGGGGAAGATCCTGGAGAAGATGATAGTAGCAAGGATCAGGTGGCACCTAGTACCGCGGATTAGTACTCGCCAGTACGGCTTTATGCCCCAGAGGAGCACCGAGGACGCCCTCTATAACCTAGTGAACCATATCAGGGCTAACATAGAGCTGAAAAAGCTCGTAACCCTAGTCTCACTGGATATAGAGGGGGCCTTCGATAGCGCATGGTGGCCGGCTATCAAGGTCAGACTGGCTGAGGAAAAGTGTCCGGTCAATATAAGGAGGCTACTGAGCAGCTATCTCGACAGCAGAAGAGTCAGCATAAGGTACGCTGGGGAGGTACACACGAGAGACACCCAGAAAGGTTGCGTCCAGGGATCTATAAGCGGGCCGATGCTCTGGAACTTGCTCCTCGACCCACTATTACAGGAACTGGAACGACGGAACATATTTTGTCAGGCCTACGCGGACGACGTCGTCCTTGTCTTTGTGGGGGATACGGCTCAGGAGATCTCACAGCACGCCAATGCGGCACTCTCATATGTTCAGGAGTGGGGTATACTTAATAAACTGCGTTTCGCCCCGCACAAAACCTGTGCAATGTTAATAACCCGGAAACTTAAATACGATACACCACGACTGAGCATGGGGGGGGTCTGCATTGATATGTCAGATAGCGTAAAAATTTTAGGTCTTACCATCGACCATAAGTTGACCTTTAATATGCACGTTGCAAACGTGTGCAAAAAAGCCGCCGACATTTACAAGCAACTCTCGCGAGCGGCAAAGGTCAGCTGGGGCCTACACACAGAGGTCATTAGGACCATTTATACAGCAGCCGTTGAACCCGTAATTACGTACGTCGCGAGCGCGTGGGCACCTGCCGCGAAAAAGTTGGGAGTACAGAAAGCACTGAACGGTATTCAAAGAGGCTTCGCCCAGAAGATGTGCGGCGCTTATCGCACGGTATCTCTGAACTCGGCGCTAGTACTGGCCGGGATACTACCTCTCGACCTTAGAATACAGGAAGCAGCCGCACTGTACGAGGCAAGGAGAGGGTCGTCCGGGCTAGTACTAGGAGACCGGGAGGTCGAACGCCTCGCTCAGTTCACGGAGGTCCCTCACCCGTCCAAGCATATGGCGATGAGTTTCACCTGCTTGACAACTCAAGCCGATTTAGAAAGGTGCACCGTGCAGACGGTGCGTATATACACCGACGGCAGTAAGATTGACGGTAAGGTTGGGGCGTCCTTATCCATCTGGAGGGGCGGCGCCGAAATCAAAGCTGTCAAGCTTGGACTGTCCGCGTACTGTACGGTGTACCAGGCGGAACTCCTCGCCATATGCAGGGCGACGGATGAGATACTGAAGTGTAACGAGCGCTCGTACGGAATCTTCAGTGACTCTAGATCTGCTTTGGATACGATAGTCAACCATGGGGTACTCCATCCGCTTGCGGTGAGAACGCGCGCGAACCTCAGGGTAGCTTTTGGTACGAATAAAACTGTTGACTTATATTTTATCAAAGCACATGCCGGTCACGTAGGGAACGAACGCGCGGACTTCCTCGCAAAGGAGGCAGCACTTTCGTGCCGGAGGAGGCCTGACTATGATCGGTGCCCGATCTCGTTCGTCAAGAGGGGTATCCGCAAGGATACCCTGGACGAATGGAACCGGAGGTTCCAGTTAGGCGAAACAGCCTCCGTCACGAAAGTGTTTCTTCCCGACGCGGTAAAAGCCTACCAGATAGTTAGGCGCATTAAAATAACACCCAAACTAACGCAGGTGCTCACCGGGCACGGGGGTTTTTCCCAGTATCTGCACCGTTTCCGATGCAGAGATAGCCCAGCGTGCGCATGCGACCCGAGTACGGAGGAAAGCGTAGCCCATATACTTTTGGAATGCCCGATTCATGCCAAAATAAGGTATGATTTGGAGCAGCAACTAGATATGAAAATGTGCAAAGAAAACCTAGCTAAGATATTAGAGGATAAGTTTAGCAATAGTTATTTTATAGAATTTTGTAATAAAGTAATAAAAAGCGTAAACAATAGAAATAAGTAAATTAAGCATTTGGTAGATTATATATAGTATGTTATATGATGGCTACCAAAGTTAAGGCACTATAGTATTTAAGATAATATAATGTAACTAGTGTAAGTATGTAATGCACGTTAAGAGTGCCAAATAAGAGTACAATAAATTAGATAGTAGGACAAACTGATGGATGTCAACTGGACCGTCGTAGACTAAGATTAAAATGTATAAGCTAAGGAATTAAATAGGATTAAATTTTATAGTTGTATAAGTAAAACTGTATAAAACTAAAAACGTAATAGACTAGGAACAAGCTGGTCTGGAATGTGCAATGACAGCTTGTTAGATAATGTAAAGTTAGATTTCTCAATTTTAAGACACACGCTGGCTCGGAATGTCCATGAGCAGCCTGTGGAAAATGTTTGTGTAAACAAAATAGATTAGGACCCCATCAGGGTCGACGGCATAATTTGTTACTGTACTTGATATTATTGGTAGAAAACGATCTGTGACACTTACATGAGTCACAGGAATAGAAGGCAGCAACACCCTGCGATGGCGGGTGCCTGCAAAAAAAAAAAAAAAAAAAAAAAAAAAAAAAAAAACTAACCTAACCTAACCTAACCTAACCTAACCTAACCTAACCTAACCTAACCTAACCTAACCTAACCTAACCTAACCTAACCTAACCTAACCTAACCTAACCTAACCTAACCTAACCTAACCTAACCTAACCTAACCTAACCTAACCTAACCTAACCTAACCTAACCTAACCTAACCTAACCTAACCTAACCTAACCTAACCTAACCTAACCTAACCTAACCTAACCTAACCTAACCTAACCTAACCTAACCTAACCTAACCTAACCTAACCTAACCTAACCTAACCTAACCTAACCTAACCTAACCTAACCTAACCTAACCTAACCTAACCTAACCTAACCTAACCTAACCTAACCTAACCTAACCTAACCTAACCTAACCTAACCTAACCTAACCTAACCTAACCTAACCTAACCTAACCTAACCTAACCTAACCTAACCTAACCTAACCTAACCTAACCTAACCTAACCTAACCTAACCTAACCTAACCTAACCTAACCTAACCTAACCTAACCTAACCTAACCTAACCTAACCTAACCTAACCTAACCTAACCTAACCTAACCTAACCTAACCTATCCTAACCTAACCTAACCTAACCTAACCTAACCTAACCTAACCTAACCTAACCTAACCTAACCTAACCTAACCTAACCTAACCTAACCTAACCTAACCTAACCTAACCTAACCTAACCTAACCTAACCTAACCTAACCTAACCTAACCTAACCTAACCTAACCTAACCTAACCTAACCTAACCTAACCTAACCTAACCTAACCTAACCTAACCTAACCTAACCTAACCTAACCTAACCTAACCTAACCTAACCTAACCTAACCTAACCTAACCTAACCTAACCTAACCTAACCTAACCTAACCTAACCTAACCTAACCTAACCTAACCTAACCTAACCTAACCTAACCTAACCTAACCTAACCTAACCTAACCTAACCTAACCTAACCTAACCTAACCTAACCTAACCTAACCTAACCTAACCTAACCTAACCTAACCTAACCTAACCTAACCTAACCTAACCTAACCTAACCTAACCTAACCTAACCTAACCTAACCTAACCTAACCTAACCTAACCTAACCTAACCTAACCTAACCTAACCTAACCTAACCTAACCTAACCTAACCTAACCTAACCTAACCTAACCTAACCTAACCTAACCTAACCTAACCTAACCTAACCTAACCTAACCTAACCTAACCTAACCTAACCTAACCTAACCTAACCTAACCTAACCTAACCTAACCTAACCTAACCTAACCTAACCTAACCTAACCTAACCTAACCTAACCTAACCTAACCTAACCTAACCTAACCTAACCTAACCTAACCTAACCTAACCTAACCTAACCTAACCTAACCTAACCTAACCTAACCTAACCTAACCTAACCTAACCTAACCTAACCTAACCTAACCTAACCTAACCTAACCTAACCTAACCTAACCTAACCTAACCTAACCTAACCTAACCTAACCTAACCTAACCTAACCTAACCTAACCTAACCTAACCTAACCTAACCTAACCTAACCTAACCTAACCTAACCTAACCTAACCTAACCTAACCTAACCTAACCTAACCTAACCTAACCTAACCTAACCTAACCTAACCTAACCTAACCTAACCTAACCTAACCTAACCTAACCTAACCTAACCTAACCTAACCTAACCTAACCTAACCTAACCTAACCTAACCTAACCTAACCTAACCTAACCTAACCTAACCTAACCTAACCTAACCTAACCTAACCTAACCTAACCTAACCTAACCTAACCTAACCTAACCTAACCTAACCTAACCTAACCTAACCTAACCTAACCTAACCTAACCTAACCTAACCTAACCTAACCTAACCTAACCTAACCTAACCTAACCTAACCTAACCTAACCTAACCTAACCTAACCTAACCTAACCTAACCTAACCTAACCTAACCTAACCTAACCTAACCTAACCTAACCTAACCTAACCTAACCTAACCTAACCTAACCTAACCTAACCTAACCTAACCTAACCTAACCTAACCTAACCTAACCTAACCTAACCTAACCTAACCTAACCTAACCTAACCTAACCTAACCTAACCTAACCTAACCTAACCTAACCTAACCTAACCTAACCTAACCTAACCTAACCTAACCTAACCTAACCTAACCTAACCTAACCTAACCTAACCTAACCTAACCTAACCTAACCTAACCTAACCTAACCTAACCTAACCTAACCTAACCTAACCTAACCTAACCTAACCTAACCTAACCTAACCTAACCTAACCTAACCTAACCTAACCTAACCTAACCTAACCTAACCTAACCTAACCTAACCTAACCTAACCTAACCTAACCTAACCTAACCTAACCTAACCTAACCTAACCTAACCTAACCTAACCTAACCTAACCTAACCTAACCTAACCTAACCTAACCTAACCTAACCTAACCTAACCTAACCTAACCTAACCTAACCTAACCTAACCTAACCTAACCTAACCTAACCTAACCTAACCTAACCTAACCTAACCTAACCTAACCTAACCTAACCTAACCTAACCTAACCTAACCTAACCTAACCTAACCTAACCTAACCTAACCTAACCTAACCTAACCTAACCTAACCTAACCTAACCTAACCTAACCTAACCTAACCTAACCTAACCTAACCTAACCTAACCTAACCTAACCTAACCTAACCTAACCTAACCTAACCTAACCTAACCTAACCTAACCTAACCTAACCTAACCTAACCTAACCTAACCTAACCTAACCTAACCTAACCTAACCTAACCTAACCTAACCTAACCTAACCTAACCTAACCTAACCTAACCTAACCTAACCTAACCTAACCTAACCTAACCTAACCTAACCTAACCTAACCTAACCTAACCTAACCTAACCTAACCTAACCTAACCTAACCTAACCTAACCTAACCTAACCTAACCTAACCTAACCTAACCTAACCTAACCTAACCTAACCTAACCTAACCTAACCTAACCTAACCTAACCTAACCTAACCTAACCTAACCTAACCTAACCTAACCTAACCTAACCTAACCTAACCTAACCTAACCTAACCTAACCTAACCTAACCTAACCTAACCTAACCTAACCTAACCTAACCTAACCTAACCTAACCTAACCTAACCTAACCTAACCTAACCTAACCTAACCTAACCTAACCTAACCTAACCTAACCTAACCTAACCTAACCTAACCTAACCTAACCTAACCTAACCTAACCTAACCTAACCTAACCTAACCTAACCTAACCTAACCTAACCTAACCTAACCTAACCTAACCTAACCTAACCTAACCTAACCTAACCTAACCTAACCTAACCTAACCTAACCTAACCTAACCTAACCTAACCTAACCTAACCTAACCTAACCTAACCTAACCTAACCTAACCTAACCTAACCTAACCTAACCTAACCTAACCTAACCTAACCTAACCTAACCTAACCTAACCTAACCTAACCTAACCTAACCTAACCTAACCTAACCTAACCTAACCTAACCTAACCTAACCTAACCTAACCTAACCTAACCTAACCTAACCTAACCTAACCTAACCTAACCTAACCTAACCTAACCTAACCTAACCTAACCTAACCTAACCTAACCTAACCTAACCTAACCTAACCTAACCTAACCTAACCTAACCTAACCTAACCTAACCTAACCTAACCTAACCTAACCTAACCTAACCTAACCTAACCTAACCTAACCTAACCTAACCTAACCTAACCTAACCTAACCTAACCTAACCTAACCTAACCTAACCTAACCTAACCTAACCTAACCTAACCTAACCTAACCTAACCTAACCTAACCTAACCTAACCTAACCTAACCTAACCTAACCTAACCTAACCTAACCTAACCTAACCTAACCTAACCTAACCTAACCTAACCTAACCTAACCTAACCTAACCTAACCTAACCTAACCTAACCTAACCTAACCTAACCTAACCTAACCTAACCTAACCTAACCTAACCTAACCTAACCTAACCTAACCTAACCTAACCTAACCTAACCTAACCTAACCTAACCTAACCTAACCTAACCTAACCTAACCTAACCTAACCTAACCTAACCTAACCTAACCTAACCTAACCTAACCTAACCTAACCTAACCTAACCTAACCTAACCTAACCTAACCTAACCTAACCTAACCTAACCTAACCTAACCTAACCTAACCTAACCTAACCTAACCTAACCTAACCTAACCTAACCTAACCTAACCTAACCTAACCTAACCTAACCTAACCTAACCTAACCTAACCTAACCTAACCTAACCTAACCTAACCTAACCTAACCTAACCTAACCTAACCTAACCTAACCTAACCTAACCTAACCTAACCTAACCTAACCTAACCTAACCTAACCTAACCTAACCTAACCTAACCTAACCTAACCTAACCTAACCTAACCTAACCTAACCTAACCTAACCTAACCTAACCTAACCTAACCTAACCTAACCTAACCTAACCTAACCTAACCTAACCTAACCTAACCTAACCTAACCTAACCTAACCTAACCTAACCTAACCTAACCTAACCTAACCTAACCTAACCTAACCTAACCTAATAGATATTAAGTTTATGAAATTTTAATTTATTTAAATTAATTTGTTTGACACAAAGAAATTTTTTATTTTATTTTAATTTCCAAACTATTGGAATTGATACGGGACTGTATACATCCCCTAAATAAAACGACAGTCCCAACTGGGATAATTTACGTCCCCCCACGGGAATAAAATTATTTTTAAGTTTTTCTACTTGAAAAATTTATTTCAAAATTTTAATCTAATTATCTATTTGACTTATTTGTGTGTAATTGTGTTTGTTCTTATAATAGACGTGTACCCCCATCTACAGGGTCAATTAATTAAACCGCACCCCAATATACAGGGTGTAAAATATTTATTTTAGATTTTGACAATTTTCCCCGCCTTATAATGTATCACACGCCACTGACATCTGCGGACGCCGGGAAACAGGCCTCTCCTGGCTCCAACACGTCGTCCCCACTTGTCACGGGTGCCGCCAGGACCTTCATTAAGAGACCGGGAGAAAAAAGGCTATCGCTCGAAAAAGAAGACTACGAGTCTCAAAATACCTACCTGCTCCTCCAGAAGGTCATGAGGGCCCTCGAAGAAGTACCACGGAGGGTCCAACAATACCCTCAGATGAGGAGGGATATAAAGACCTTTCTGGAGGACACAACATACAAAAGCATGGCTATCATCCATACGATCGGCAAAAGGATGAGAAAGCAGGAGGAGGCGGCGACCGGGACCGCTGGCTCGGCATCCAAGGCGGCGCCTCTAGTAGTGGAGGAGGCGTCCGCGGCGGCCTCGCCCTCGCAGCTTGAGGATCGAATTCTGGCAAAGCTGGAGGACGTTCAGGGCTCGATCCTTGAGCAAATAAATAAAGCCCATCAGGCATTAAAGGAGGGACTCCGGGACATGGAGAAGGCCAACGACGAGCGTTGCCATAAAGTAGCAGACAGGGTCTCCGAAAAAATGGAGGAGACACAGGTCGAAATAGACATGGCGACCGAGGCCCTTGTCGTGCGTGCGCAGTCCCAGATTGAAGACTTAATCGGGACTGTCGCAAGAGACGTAATCGTCGACACAAAGACGCACATCGGCGATGCCGTCGAGGCGCTCCGCGTCGCGGAGCCCCGTCCCAGTCCTATAACTTACGCCAGTGTCGCAGCGGCCGGACCCCGGCGCCGGCCGGCACTTCACTCGGTGGCTGTCACCTCCAAAGATAGACAGGAGACGGCTGGGGAGGTGTTAACCAGAGTGGAGAGGGCGGTCGACGCCGGGCGTACTGGCCTAAAAATATCAAAGGCCAGAAAGGCCAAAAATAGTACTATAATATTAGGCTGCGACACCAAAGAGGAAATAGATAAAGTAAAGAAACAGATTGAAAATAAAGGCGATGGGCTCGTGGTAGAGCCCATGAAGAATAAGGACCCGCTGGTCGTCCTTAGGGACGTCCATGCGGATAACGACAATGACCAACTAATAACCGCATTATATACGCAAAACACGGAAATCTTCATGGGCCTACCACGAGAGGAAAGCGAGGCCAACATTAAAATCAAGTACAAAAAGAGAACGAGAAACCCAGAGGCTTCCCACATCGTCCTACAAGTGGGACCAAAGGCATGGCAAAGGATGACGGCGGCGGGGGTACTCTACCTGGGCCTTCAAAGGGTCAGGGTGGAGGACCAAACGCCCCTCATCCAATGCACGAAATGCCTGGCATTCGGCCATGGTCGCAAGTTCTGCACCGAGAGTGCGGACAGATGTAGCCACTGTGGGGGCCCGCACTTGCGCAAGGATTGCGCAGAGTACAGTGCGGGTTCGACACCGCGGTGCTGCAACTGCTCGCACTCTGGGTTGCGGGACGTCGGCCATAACGCCTTCAGCGCCGGGTGCCAGACCCGTTCCAAGTGGGATTACTTGGCAAGGGAGACCACGGCTTATCCCTGACACATCCACACACAGATACACACTACACAAAGACACACATAAACAAACATAGATATAAAGAATATATTTTAAAAATATAGGAAGATATCAAAACATGCACACAAACAATAAACACTAGATTACATTATTTAACATACAAACACGGACTGAAACAGTTCACTAATAAGAAAGTAACAACAATATATATTGACACATATACATTGTTTGTTAACAGAAGGAAATAAAGGCAAGAGTGAACTGTGGATGGAAACACACATATGCAAAACACAAAAACACGCACACAAAAAACAAAGATACTAAACATAAACACGTGTCGTGGAGGCCTGGTCTTCCCGGAAGGACTGGGGACGGTGTGTGAGGCCTCTGTTTAACAAAAAACATAGTGCCCCACAGCAACATGTGATGTCAAAACAAAAACAATAGGCGTTTAATTAAACGAAAAGATAAAATAACTAAGATAAAACTGACAGGCTGCAAGTAGCAAAAATATTGTATGAAAAATGTAAATATGTATTGTGACGTAAATAGTGAATATAATTGTGTAATAAGTGTAAATAAGTAATAGTAAGGATAAATAGATGACAATAGATATATAAGTATAGTGCATATTGATGAGATTCATGAGATATAGACAGATTGAAATATACATAAAACAACACGCTGATCCTTGTCAGCGCAAGATGGCGGCGCAACTGTTTGCCTCAAGCCCCGTTGCATAGAAAATAGAAATATACATAGATAGTAACCAAAAATAATAAAAGTGAGATAAATATATTAGTAAACATATAGACAATATAAAGAATAAAGTAAACAAATAATAGTGCTTAGGTAAAAACATAGAATCATGTGGATGGACAAATGTGTGTACAAAGAAATTAAGCATACGCTGTGTACACACATTTGAACATATTGAACATATTAAATATATTATATATAAATATATACCTTAAAAATAGAAATATAAATAGTAATTGTAAATGATAAATAAACTAGAATTGTATAAAATAATAACTAAAGTTAAGCAACATTGGGCGAGGCCAACAATTGGATGGGTGACCGCCTAGATGGAATTTTATAAAATAAATATTAAAGTTAAGCAACATTGGGTGAGGTCACTACATGGATGGGTGACCGCCTATGAACTGTTTTTGTTAAGATTTTTGAAAGTATATATTAAAAAGGAATGAAATAAATGTAAATATCAATTGTAAATGGCAGATGTAAGGGAGATATATTGGAAAACTTATAGATTAATTAAAATATATTGTAAACAAGGGCAAAAAGTATGAAATGGTCACCGAGGTTAAGCAGCATTGGGCGAGGTCAATGTTTGGATGGGTGACCGCCCGGATGGAGTTTTGTAAGACTTTATAAAATGACTTCCAAAGTCAAGCAACATTGGGCGAGGTCGGTACTAGGATGGGTGACCGCCTGGATGGGGCCTTTGTAAAGTTTTACAAATAAATACCAAGGTTAGGCAACATTGGGCAGGGTCGCAATTTGGATGGGTGACCGCCTGTGTACTATTTTTGTTATTGTTCTGTCATCTTTATTTTGATATTTTTTATTAGGGAAATTATACACTGTAAGAAATAGAAATGAATAAAATAGTAAATTTAAATATAAAAACTAGAAGTATATATAAGTAAATAAATGTTGTAAAAAATTGAAATATATATAAGTAGCAATTAATGTAAGTAAAAAATTGGAAATATAAATAAATAAATATATATGTGTTATAAAAATTAAAATGTATGAGTGGCAATTAACGACCACCAGGTTAAGCAACATTGGGTGAGGTCGAAACTTGGATGGGTGACCGCCCGAAAAAATTATTTTTGTTGTTTTTTATTGAGAAATTTTATATATGGTAAAGAATAGAAATAAATAAAAATAGTAAATTAAATATAAAGACTAGAAATACATATAAATAAATAAATATTGTAAAAAATTGAAATATGTATAAATAAAAAGTAATGTAAACAAGAAAATCAGAAGTACAAGTAAAGGAATATATACTAAAATAATTGAAACAGTTGAAATGGCAAATTCCGGCCTCACCTAAGGTTAAGCAACATTGGGTGAGGTCGGAAATGGATGGGTGACCGCCCGAAAAAATTATTTTTGTTGTTTTTTATTAAAAAATTTTATATATGGTAAAGAATAGAAATAAATAAAAATAGTAAATTTAAATATAAAGACTAGAAGTTTATATAAATAAATAAATATTGTAAAAAATTGAAATATGTATAAATGACAAGTAAGTAAACAAAAAATCAGAAGTATAAATAAAGGAATATATAATAGAGTAATTGAAACAGTTGAAATGGCGGATCCCGACCTCACCTAAGGTTAAGCAACATTGGGTGAGGTCGGAATTTGGATGGGTGACCGCCCGAAAATTGTTTTTTTTTGTATTTTTTATTGTCATTAAAGTAGCAACACTGGGCGCGGTCGGTATTAGGATGGGTGACCGCCTAAAAATAATTTGTTGGAAAAATTTTTTGTTCTTTTTTTTTGAAAAGTATTTATAAAAGAGCGAAATAAGAATAACACATGTATGTAAATTGTAGATAGTAAATAGACACAAAACAAAATGTAACAAATAAGATGAGCACAAATAGACAGATGTAACAGATGGGCAAATGTATGTGTTCGACAACTGAATTTTGCCGAACACATATATCTGCACATGTTTAATTATTATATATACATATATATCAAATTGTATCGACACCACTACACACAGCACTATATACACAAAAAAGATATACAAGGTCCTGACAATCTAAACAGTCGGGGAAAAGAGAATAGGCAGTAACGCCCTGCGATGGCGGGTGCCTGCCACATTATAAAAAAAAAAAAAAAAAAAACCTAACCTAACCTAACCTAACCCACGAAATTTTTTCTTAATTGTTGCTACTATACTTACCCCTAATATTTTATATTGACCCTGTGAGCTCTCCTGCGTCCCGTGGGAGAATTTAAACCTGAAAAATAAAGATAAATTTTTTATTTTGTACTTAGGATTTTTTAATCCTGAATTTTCGTAAATTTTTAGAGGTTTCTGTCGAATTACTCTTCAACCCCTCATCCTAAAATTCCCTTTCTTACAGATTTAGACGGCTCTCATCTAGACCCGTCTAATAACACCTCCTTTTTTGAATTCCGGCAAATAATAACATATATATCCTCCATTTAGTTTGAATTTTTTAAATTTTTTGACAATATTTAAGGTTTTTGTCGAATTTTTCGTCAACCCTTATTTTCGAAGTAACTTATTATACATATTTAGTTAGATCTCATCTAGATCTATCTAATATATAGCTTTTACATAAGTCCGGTATATAGATTTCGAAATTTTTGACATTTAAACTCATTTTTTGGCACTTTTTGAGGTTTTTGTCGAATAAGTCGACCACCCTTAGGCCTAAAATTATTATTTTTGCAGTTTTGGAAAGGTCTCACCGAGACCCGTCGAACGACACCCCATTTGTCCAGATCGGGCGAGTGGCACTGCAAAAATTTTCACTTTTTAAATTTTCAGTACAAAAAGTCTACCTTAGGGGTACATATTTGAAGTAAATTCACGAAATTTTTTCTTAATTGTTGCTACTATACTTACCCCTAATATTTTATATTGACCCTGTGAGCTCTCCTGCGTCCCGTGGGAGAATTTAAACCTGAAAAATAAAGATAAATTTTTTATTTTGTACTTAGGATTTTTTAATCCTGAATTTTCGTAAATTTTTAGAGGTTTCTGTCGAATTACTCTTCAACCCCTCATCCTAAAATTCCCTTTCTTACAGATTTAGACGGCTCTCATCTAGACCCGTCTAATAACACCTCCTTTTTTGAATTCCGGCAAATAATAACATATATATCCTCCATTTAGTTTGAATTTTTTAAATTTTTTGACAATATTTAAGGTTTCTGTCGAATTTTTCGTCAACCCTTATTTTCGAAGTAACTTATTATACATATTTAGTTAGATCTCATCTAGATCTATCTAATATATAGCTTTTACATAAGTCCGGTATATAGATTTCGAAATTTTTGACATTTAAACTCATTTTTTGGCACTTTTTGAGGTTTTTGTCGAATAAGTCGACCACCCTTAGGCCTAAAATTATTATTTTTGCAGTTTTGGAAAGGTCTCACCGAGACCCGTCGAACGACACCCCATTTGTCCAGATCGGGCGAGCAGAACTGCAAAAAATCGCCCCCCCACCCTCCCTGTTTTTACTAGGTATATCGACTTTGGTAGCCAGGGGTCACCAACCTTTGGTCATATTTTGGGAAATTTTTAAAAAAAAAATTGTATTTTTATCTCCAAATTGTTAGATTGTTCTTAGAAAAGGTTTCGTTAGTTTTTAAGATAGTAATTAAGTTGACCGAGGCATTGTACACCTCTCATTTATTACGTACGAGGTCTATTGACCATTAAAATAAAACTTGGCTTTCTTGGCTGTAAAACAAGTCACACTTATTTTATTCTCTCTAATCTCTTTTGACGTATCGGTCTATTGACCTAATTTGTGTTTGTAACCGTTAGTTGGTCTATTGACCGCACTTGTTTGTTTGTCCACAGTATTGTTAAACATTAATTATTTAACTTGGTTTATTGACCAAATTTTGATTCTTTAACTTGGGTTAGGTTTGTGTTGTCTGTTGTGCGTGCGGTTCCGAAAAGGTCTCAGCAAGCGAAACGCAGAAGGAACACTTTGGACACTTCTTCTTAGCAAGAAGTGTATCCCTGCTAAGTCCCCTACACGTGACTGAGTTCTGGGATCTGCAAGGACCCTTACTGTGATATTGTTTGTTGTTACTGTCTGTTTTAATTATAATATCGATTCGCGCACCTTTACAACTTATACAGGCTTAATTTTAAACGTTTATTTTACTTATTTATATAACTGTCCCTCCCGTCCACCAATATGCTTGACATACGCATCCCAGCCATAAAACAAACCCCCTCTACTTCTGTTCCCCAGACTACTCCCCCGGGCGCGATGCCGGACACGAGTCCGGCAGAACGTACCGCGACTCAGACAAACGTCCGGAGGAGTGCTGGGGAATTGGAGACCAGCCAACGTTCCTCACTTGGTACTGCACCCACCGCCAAAACTAAACCCAAAAAACCCAAAACTGCACCCGTCTCGAGCATACCAACCGCTCAAGTGGATTCTTTGGAGTCGGCAAACAGCCCCACAACAACGACGTCCAAGACTACCAGCAAAGTACAGGAGGCACGGAATTGGGTGACGAAGGCAAAAATCGCCATCAAGAACTCTCGCAACCTACGCACCGACATCAAAGCGGACGTTATCCAAGCCATCGACGGCCTCTTCCAGGTGGTGAAGGCGATTGCAGCAGATAAAGGGCTACACTGCAACGACCAAGAGAAAGGGCAGGCAAAGGAACCAGAGGGAAAGCCTGATGACTGCTCCAAACTGCTCTCCTCATTGGCGGACCATAGTGCGCTAATGAGAGAGAGTAATAGGCAAATACAGGAGCTTAACGAAGCCCTGGCCCTAAAAGACGAGTTCATTACCTACGCGGCTGTAGCGGCGCGTGCCAAGCCGTCTCCGGTGCGGCCTGCGCTGCACTCGGTAGTGGTCGCCTCTAAGGACACAAAAGATACAGGCGAAGACGTGCTGGGAAAAATTAAAACTGCTATTAAAGCCAAGGAGGATGGTATCTGCATAGAGAGAGTCAGAAAGACCAAAGACCGGAAAATCGTCATCAGCTGCAGGAACGAAGAGGAGAGGAGTAGGGTCCGACAGAAACTCCAGACAGCAGACGAACAGCTGGACGTCCAGGACGTCAAGAATCAAGACCCACTCGTTGTCCTCAGGAACGTCCTTAAATATAACAAGGACGAGGATGTTGTAAAGGCCCTGAGGACACAGAACACCGGTCTCTTCCTCGGACTTGCAGCAGATGATGACAAATTTGAAATCCGGTACAGAAAAGCGGCAAGAAACTCCCTAATGTGCCACATCGTAGCAAGAGTGTCTCCAAAGCTCTGGGGCCGCATGACGGAGGCGTCTGCTGTGTACATAGACATACAGCGCGTTGGAGTGACGGACCAGTCTCCACTGGTCCAATGCTCCGGATGCCTGGGCTATGGGCACAGCAAACGCCTCTGCGAAGAAAAGGACAAAGGGGAGATATGCGGACACTGCGGCGGAGCCCATGAGCGCAAAAGCTGCCCCGTTGTGCTCGCCAATGCATCTCCCACTTGTTGCAACTGTACAAGAGCCGGACTAGACGTGACCGGGCATAATGCGTTTAGTGTGGACTGCCCCGTCCGGCGCAAGTGGGATGCGTTGGCTAGAGCGAAAGTAGCATATTGCTAAGGGCCCCGCCGCGGAAACCATGAGCCCTCAGCCCACCGGAACTAAGGCGTACCCGGTATTGCAGGCCAACTTACAACGAAAGGAACTAGCCACCGCCGAGTTGTTCGCAGTTGCTGATGAGAGAAGAGCTTCCATGGCTCTTATACAGGAGCCGTATGTGGGCAGCATCCGAAGGATGCGAGACTACCGCGGGGCGCGTATATTCCAGGCGTCGGAAGACGGAAGCGGAACTGTGAAGGCCGCAATTGCGGTCTTCGACACAGACCTGGACGTCGTGCAGTATCCAGAACTCACCACACACAACACCGTAGTGGTGAGGATCCGAACCCGCGCCTGGGACCTCGTGGTGGTCTCAGTCTATTACGAGCCTGACAAGCCCATTGACGGCTACCTGGAGCAGCTTCGAGGGATTCGGCGAAGGCTGGGATCCCGTAGCCTGCTTATCGGAGGGGATATAAACGCCAAAAGTTCCTGGTGGGGTAGTATAGTTGAGGACAGAAGAGGAGAGGAGATATGTGGCGCATTGGAGGAGTTTGATTTGCAGGTGCTCAACAGCGGCACTACGCCCACGTTTTACACCATCAGGGGTGGTAAAACTTACAGCAGCCACGTGGACCTCACGGCTTGCTCAGCGGATTTACTCGGACTGGTGGAGGGATGGCATGTAGATGTCGGCATGACCAGCTCCGACCACAACGGTATTGTTTTTCATATTAGGCAATTAAGATCTTTCGGCATAAACATAAAAACAACAACACGGCTCTACAACACAAAAAACGCTAATTGGGACCACTTTCGTGAGAAACTGGCCCAATTACAAATAGAATCTGGAATAACAAAATTCAAAATTGATAGTATCACCACTAAAATCGAACTGGAAAATGTTGTAGAGTCATATCTGGACATTATCAAAAAAGCTAGTGACAAAAACATACCAAAAATTAAAATCAAAACCAAACTAACAATGCCGTGGTGGTCCGATGAGCTCGCCGCGTTGAAGCGGGAAGTCGCCACCAGAAAGAGGAGAATCCGCTGCGCCGCCCCGATTCGTCGGGAACACGTCGTTGCTGAGTACCTGCAAAGAAAAAATGAGTACGAAAGGAAGGCGAGATGTGCCCAAATCGAGAGTTGGAAGGACTTCTGCACCAAGCAGGATAGGGAGGGGGTCTGGGAGGGTATTTACCGAGTGATTGGGAGGACTGCCAAGAGGCAGGAAGACGTAACCCTGGTCATAAACGGCGTACCACTCACTGCCGCCGAATCTGCACTGCACCTGGCGGAAATCTTCTATCCAGAGGACCTACACGAAGATGACAACAAACACCACAAGGACACCCGGGATCTCGCAATGCGGGTAAACGACCGGGTCCATGATGAGGTGCATGACCCGCCGTTTACTTCGCGCGAGATGATCGCCGCGGTGTCCAGTTTCAACCCGAGGAAGGCGCCGGGTGCAGATGGCTTCACTGCGGACATCTGTCGTCATGCCATTCTCCAGGACCCTGATGCGTTCCTTGCCCTGGCCAACAAGTGCCTCACCCTGGGCCACTTTCCCACGAAGTGGAAGGAGGCCACAGTTGTGGTTTTGAGGAAGCCGGGCAAGGACGACTATCAGAGCGCCAAGTCGTACAGGCCTATCGGCCTGTTGCCTGTTTTGGGAAAAGTCCTGGAGAAAATGGTTGTAGCGAGGCTCCAGTGGCACCTAGTGCCGAGGCTCAGTACTCGCCAGTACGGATTTATGCCCCAGAGAAGCACCGAAGACGCCCTCTATGCCCTTGTGAACCAAATTAAAGCTGAGATTAAGCTGAAAAAGCTAGTGACAGTAGTCTCACTGGATATAGAGGGCGCCTTCGATAGCGCTTGGTGGCCCGCCATCAAAGTCCGACTGGCTGAGGAAGGTTGCCCGGTCAATATCAGGCGCCTACTGGACAGCTACCTAGACGACAGATGTGTGAAGCTAAGGTACGCCGGGGCAGAACATCGCCGCAACACGCAAAAGGGCTGCGTCCAAGGGTCCATTAGTGGACCTATCCTCTGGAACATCCTCCTAGACCCCCTTCTGAAGGGTCTGCACGAACGGGGCGTCACCTGTCAAGCATTCGCGGATGACGTGGTTCTGCTGTTCGCGGAGTATGCCGCGTCTGAGGTGCAGCGACATGCCAATGCCGCCCTTGAATTTGTTCAAGGGTGGGGCGTCAGCAATAAGCTGAAATTCGCGCCACATAAGACCTGCGCCATGTTGCTGACCAACAGGCTCAAACATGACACCCCGCTCTTGAGCATGGGCGGGGTCGACATTGGCATGTCCCGAGAGCTGAAGATCCTGGGGCTTACTATAGACGACAAACTGACCTTTAACACCCACGTCGGCGTCGTCTGTAGGAAGGCCCTAAACATCTACAAACAGCTCTCGAGAGCAGCAACAATAAGCTGGGGGCTGCACCCCGAGGTCGTACAGACCATTTACACCGCAACAGCAGAACCGGTCATCACGTATGCGGCAGCCGCATATGCTCCCGCTGTCGAGAAGCTGGGTGTTCGCAAGCTCCTCGACACTGTGCAAAGAGGATTCGCCCAGAAGATCTGCAAGTCGTACCGCACCGTCTCCCTCAACTCGGCCTTGCTACTGGCCGGGTTACTACCTTTGGACCTCCGTATTAAGGAGGCAGCCGCCCTATACGAGGCGCGCAAAGGGTCGACCCGGCTAGTGCTGGGGGACCGGGAGGTAGAGCGTGTGGTGCGATTTGCGGAGCTTCCGCATCCGGCTCTGCGTATGGACATGGGGTTCCAGAGCCTGGAGGGCCAAAGCCTGGTAGACCAGCACAACGTGCAGTCGCTCCGTATTTTCACCGACGGAAGCAAGCTTCAGGGCAAGGTCGGCGCCGCGCTGTCCATATGGGATAGCCGGGCTGAACTGCGGAGCCGGAAACTGAGCTTGCCAGCGTACTGCACGGTCTACCAGGCCGAGCTCTTGGCCATATGCAGAGCTACGAGCGAAATCCTCACTTGCAGTGCGGGGAGCTGCGGCATCTACAGCGACTCAAGGGCAGCGCTGGAGACGGTGACGAACCCCGGGACCCTGCATCCTCTCGCAGTCAAGGCGCGCCGTAACCTCAGCGGGGCCTTGACCCAAGGCAAACGTGTGGCTTTGTACTGGATCAAGGCCCACGCCGGCATCGATGGCAACGAGCGCGCCGACCAGTTGGCTAAGGAGGCGGCACTTTCGTGCCGGAGGAGGCCCGACTACGACCTGTGTCCGGTTTCATTCGTCAAGCGCCAGATTCGTGGCGAGTCCCTTGACGAATGGAACCGTCGATACCAGTCGGGCCACACTGCCTCCGTCACGAAGGTGTTCTTCCCGGACGCGAGGGATGCGTACTGCTTGGTGCAGAAAATCCGACCCCAAGGCGTTGTTACGCAGATATTCACGGGACATGGGGGGTTCTCCCAATACTTGCATCGCTTCAAGTGTCGGGAGAGCCCTTCATGTATCTGCGATCCAGCCCAGGAGGAGACCGTCCTGCACTTAATATTTGAATGCCCCGTATTCGGGGTACTAAGGCACGAGGCTGAGCAACGCCTTGGGGTGAAGCTCACACAAAAAGAGGCACATCTCCTCATATCAATAAAAGAGAGAAGAAAAGAATTTTTAGACCTGGCAGAAAAAATATGTACAAAAGTGATAAGCAGAAATAAGAAAAATTAAACTTAAGGAAATTTACGTGAAAAGAACTGAACTGAAGAGGAAAGGAAAATTAAATATACATAAAGTAAAACAATAAAGAAAGGCAGAGCAAGGACTCTTATCAAGTAAGAGGTTGACAGCATTAAAAATATTAAAAAAAAAAAAAAAAAAAAAAAAAAACCTAACCTAACCTAACCTAACCTAACCTAACCTAACCTAACCTAACCTAACCTAACCTAACCTAACCTAACCTAACCTTGCCGTGTGGACGGGCGTGGGGATCTCCGAGGACCGACGGCCGGGGGGAGATATTGGAGGAATGGGCGGTGTCTCACGGCTTGGTGCTGCTTAACAGGGGGACGGTACCCACGCTTGTGCGGCCCCAGGGCAGCTCGATAGTAGACCTGTCGTTTGCTAGTCCTGCCCTGGCTGGCCGCACTCGCAATTGGCGGGTCGTCAAGAATGTGGAGACCGCGTCGGACCATCGTTACATACGGTTCGACGTGGTCTCTCGCTCAGCGGCCATCCGAGGAGGAGATGGCAACCGTCCCCTTGCTGGAGAAGGTCCGCGGTGGCGCCTCGGTTCTCTGAACCGGGAACTGGCCCTAGAGGCGGCTATCGTCGAGCGCTGGGTTGCTGGTGGAGCGGAAAGCGGCCCAGACGCGGACGCGAGGTGCGATAGTCTCGCTGGGAAGCTGACTCGCGTCTGCGATGCGGCGATGCAGAGGGCGAGGCCAGCCCTCCCTCGGAGGCAAGTGTACTGGTGGCGTCCCCACCTTGCCGGGCTGCGTGCCGCAAGTCACGCGGCCCATAGGCAGTACACTCGCAGCCGCAGGAGGGCCGTCAGGGACCTCGCCCGTGAAGAGGAACTGCTCGCCGCACATAGGGCCGCTCGTGCGGCCCTCAACTCGGCGATCAGAGCCGCCAAAGAGGAGGCCTGGAGGGAGTGGCTCGAGAGCCTGGATCGAGATCCGTGGGGGCGCCCGTACAAAACCGTGAGCCAGAAGCTCCGGCCCTGGGCGCCTCCCCTCACCAGAACTCTCGAGCCACAGCTTCTGGGCCGAGTGGTCGGTTCCCTCTTCCCTGAGCGGGAAGAGTGGGTCCCACCGCGGATGGCAGCACCAAGCCGTCACCGAGTGCCGGCAGAAGGCGACGCAGAGGCGATACCTCCCGTGTCCGAGGCCGAGCTAGGGGCGGCGATCCTGGCTCTCAAAGTCAGGAAACGCGCCCCGGGCCCGGACGGCATCCCTGGGAAGGTCGTCGCCTTAGCGATGCCGGCACTCGAGGAGGAGACGCTGTCCCTCATGTCGGAGTGTGTGGCGTCGGGGAGATTCCCGCGACGATGGAAGACCGGACGGCTCGTGCTGATCAGGAAGCACGGGCGCCCAGCCGAGGCACCGTCGGCCTACCGCCCCATCGTACTGCTCGACGAGACGTGCAAAATGTTTGAGCGAGTGCTCGCTGCGCGTCTCGTCAAGCACCTGGAGGGGGCGGGGCCCGATCTCAGCGACGGTCAGTTCGGCTTCCGTCGCGGGAAGTCGACTCTTGACGCCGTTTCCCGACTGCGGGGCAGCGTCGATGAGGCGATCGCCGGGGGCGGGGTGTTGCTGGCCGTGTCGCTCGACATCGCCAACGCCTTCAACACCCTCCCCTGGCAGACAATCGCCGAGGCCCTGAGGTACCACAACGTACCGTGGTACCTCAGGCGAATCCTTGCGGACTACTTCGTGGACCGGGTCATCACGTACTCGGGCCGAGACGGAGTGGTCCGCAAGGCTATGAGGTGTGGTGTTCCACAGGGGTCGGTACTTGGGCCGCTCCTGTGGAACATCGGGTACGACTGGGTCCTGCGCGGTGCTACTCTTCGGGGAGTCGGCGTACTTTGTTACGCCGACGATACCCTAGTGACCGCGCGGGGCCCCACGTTCCGCGACGCCGCCGTCCTAGCGACGGCAGGCGTCGCTCAAGTGGTGCGCCGAATCAGTGCGCTGGGCCTCCATGTCGCCCTCGAGAAGTCCGAGGCCCTCTTCTTCCATGGGCCTCGGCAGACGCCGCCTCGAGACACCACGATCGTGGTGGGGGGCACCTCCATCGCCGTCGGCCGCAGCCTCAAGTATCTGGGGCTGGTTCTCGACGGTCGGTGGGGGTTTGCGGAACATTTCCGGCAGCTGGCGCCGAAGGTGCTAGCGTTTGCCGGAATGCTCTCGCAGCTGCTCCCCAACGTAGGAGGACCGGGGTCTGCCTGCCGCCGTCTCTACGACGGTGTGGTGCGCTCTAAGGCGCTCTACGGAGCGCCTATCTGGGCGGAGGCACTCTGCCCGGCTAACGTTGCCCTGCTGCGTCGTCCGCAGCGGGCCATCGCGCAGAGGGCCGCACGGGCGTACCGCACCGTCTCCTACGAGACGGCGTGCGTCCTGGCGGGCAGTATCCCCTGGGATCTCGAGGCCGGCGTCCTCAAAAGGGTGTACGAGGAGGGCGCCCTGATTCGGCGAGCTGGTGGATGCCCGCCTCCGGAGGAGATCGAGCGCTGGAGGCAGGAGGCTCGCGACGATCTCTTCCGGACGTGGGCTGCCAGAATGGAAGGGAGTCCGACGGCGTTCGTTAGGGCCGCTCGGCCCGTCCTGCGACAGTTTGTGGAGGGGGGTCATGGGGCTCCCACGTATCACCTCACCCAACTTCTCACGGGTCACGGCTGCTTCGCCAAGTACCTGTGGGAAGTTGTGGGGGTAGAATCGGAGCCCCGGTGCCGCAACTGCACCAGCGGCGACCCCGACACGGCCCATCACACCCGGGCCGTGTGCGAAGCATGGGACGGGCAAAGAGCGGCCCTGACGAGCGTCATCGGCGCTGATCTCTCGCTGCCGGCCATCGTGGAAGCCATGGCCGGCAGCGACCGGTGCTGGGCCGCCATCGCCTCGTTTGCCAGCGAGGTGATGACGGCCAAGAGAGAGGCCCTGCGGGAGCGGGAGCGAGCTGGGCTCACTCTCCCGCCCCGCAGGCCCCCAGCGAGGGGTCGCCGGCGTCAAGTATTCGCCCGCGGCCCCGACTGAGAGTTGCCATGGGCGGTGGGTCGGGGGACCTGCCGCCCCCAGCCACGTGGCGGATGCGCCCTTGTTGTTCCGGGGGCGCATACCAACTCTAAAGGTCAGGGGGGCCCCAACGATCTGGCCCCCCCCGAGGCGAGCCTGCAAGGGCGCTCCTAGCCGGGTCGCGGTGAGCACTCCAAATTGAGTATCTCGCGGCTCGGCACTAGGCGAAGAGGAACACGTGGGGTTTAGTGGGTAGTCTGGCCCCCCTTCCGGAGGCCAGGAGTCCCACACGAAGCGGACCCATCGCCCCCGCGGTGGGCGAGCGAAGTGCGTAAATGCAGTCCCCACGTTAAAAAAAAAAAAAAAAAAAAAACCTTGCCGTGTGGAGCCGGCATAGAATAGCTCCACCCCATCTCCTCCCGTGGGTGTCGTAAAAGGCGACTAAGGGAAAATCGGAGCCGAATTTCAGGCTGCCGAGATGGGCGTGACCCGTCGTGCCGCACTCCAAACGTCCCTCTGCTTTAGCAGAGGGCGTATTGGAAAGCGAGTAGGTCAGAGGGGCTGGCACTTGAGTGCTAGCTCCGTCTGTGAGAGAGGGCTAGCCACCCTCTCGCATTCCGTAACCAACAGGGGCTCAGCAACGACCCGATTGGTGGCTACAAGAGGGTATGCTGAGAACCTGTTGGCCGGAGGGCTTGCCTTAATTGGCCGGCCCATGACAAGGACAGTCTATAACACCCGACAGCTAAGTCGATAAAACCTGTGGATACCGGCCGACCTCCACAGTACATAGGCTTATCCGGGTGCAGGGGGCACCGCCCGGATGGACTTCATTTCCCCCATACTCGTGGGTTAAGTTATGGATACTGAAACTAAAACTAATATTGAAAACGAAATTGATACCAATAAAAAAACGACTACTGGCAAGCCAACCGGATCATCTGATTGCAAGGGGGAGTTGCGAACCCCGTCACCACACCCGTTGGTGACGAAGGAGGCACGCGTCACCCTGACGCGATATAGCAGGGACTCGTCGGCGTCAAGTGACGCCTCAATGGTGGACGCGGACTCGCGCCCATCATCGCCGGGTCGGTTGTGGCGGAAACGCCTCAACTCCGACAGCTCCGGCCCAGTGGAGGTGAAGAAGAGAGGTCGCCCACCTACAACTGGGGAATACGTCGGCCTGGCGCAAGCCAAGGCCGACTTGAACAGGGCAAAGGAGCGGGAGCTGGAGCTCCGCGCCGAGAAGGAACTGGCGGAAGAGGTCCGACAGCAAAGGGAGTCTTACCTCCGTAAAACTCCCATACAGACGTCGGACCAAACACAATCTTCCGAGCCCGTCAGCGCAGATCAGCTGACGGTGTCCATCGAGGCGGCAGTGGCGGTGGTGCAAACCATCGCCACAAAGAGCTCCAAGCTCAAGGGGCAATATGTGCGGGACCTGAGGGTGGCCTGTAGCTCCATTTTGGAGCTCGCCCACCAACTCAAGGCCCGCACTGCGAACGAGGAGGTCGCCAACCTTCAGGTAGAGCTTGCTGCCGTACGGGCGGAAATGAAGGCCCTGAAGATGAGTCGCGAGGAGATGATCTTCATGATCGATGCGCGACTCGCGGGCTTCCAGGACCGCCTGCTGCCTGAGGTGCGCATCCGTCCGCCTCTCCAGGCGGACGAGAGGAACGCCGCCAGAGCCGCTGGTGCTGCCCGTGCTGCGGAACAAAGGGCCTCCAAGTCCAGCCGGAGGCCCGAGTCTTCTGCCGTTCTTCCCACTCCTTCCGCGCCTCCTCAGGCTCCGCCCCTCTCGCCCGTCGCGGCAGACGGGCAGAAGGATTCGGATCCCTGCCCCTCTGGGACGGTCCCGTCGGACGGGGAACCCAAGGGGAAAAAGAAAAAGCAGAAGGCAAAGAAACGGAGTGCAGCGGCGAAGGAGGCCGAAGCTGCCCGTCAGCCGCGCCCGCAGGCTCCCGCCGCCGCCCCGCCACCTGTGAAGGAGGCGTGGAGCGCCGTGGCGGCGCGGCCTAAGAAAAAGGCCACCCCAGCACCGCCGAGCGTCAAGGCACCCGCCAAGCCTCCGAAGAAGGCGAAGGCGAGTCGCAAACTCCGCGCCCCGACAACCGCTGCAGTGTGCCTCACACTGCAGCCGGGCGCTGTAGAGAAGGGGGTCACCTATTCCCAGGTGATCGCCAATGCCGAGAGGTCCATCGATATAAAGACTCTCGGCATTGACGGCCTCCGGTTCCGCACTGCCGTGACCGGGGGAAGGATCCTGGAGATAGGTGGCGCTGACAGGGCCACCAAGGCCGATAAATTGGCGGCCAAGCTTGAAGAGGTGCTGGGAGAGGAGGTCCGTATTGCCAGGCCGGAGAGGTGCGTAGAGTTGCGCATCTCAGGCCTGGGCGATGCGGCAACTAAGGAGGCGGTGGCCAAAATCCTGGCAGAAGAGGGAGGCTGCCCTGTCGCCTCCATCAAGGTGGGCGACATCAATCGCCCACCCGGTCGACAGGGCACTGCCTGGCTGCGGTGTCCGGTTGCGGCGGCCAAAAAGTTAACGGACGGCCGCCGCATCGTCGTCGGGTGGTCAGCGGTCAAGCTGACCACCCTGGAGCCAAGGCCGGCGCGGTGCTTCCGCTGCCTGGAGCCGGGACACGTGGGGGCAAAGTGCGCTGCGAAGATCGAACGCAGCGCACTCTGCTTCCAATGCGGACAGGAGGGCCACAAGGCGGCCGCCTGCTCCGCGGACCCCAAGTGTCCCGTCTGTGCGGCGGAAGGTGTGGCGTCCGGCCACAGACTCGGCTCCGCGAAGTGCCAGGCAGCCTCCCGTAAGAGGGGGGGTCAGGCGAAACGCAAGGCGACAGGGGGGGTGGAACCCAAGACCACCCCAACGACCCTGTCGCCACCGTCCAATGAGGAGGAGATGGACACCGCCCAAACTTAATGGCTCCCCAAATCTCCGTGCTGCAGGCCAATGTCAACCACTGCGCCACGGCCCAGGACCTACTGGCCCAGACCGTGACGCAGTGGCAGACGACAGTGGCGGTAGTCGCCGAGCCGTATTACGTGCGCACTGGCCCCAACTGGGCCAGCGACAGCGACGGCTTGGTGGCTATCGTCGCCCAGCGAACCGGCCCCCACCAACTCGACAGAGTAGTGAGGGGCCGAGGGTGCGTCCTCGCCACGCTGGGCGACACTGCAGTGATTGGGGTGTACTTCTCGCCCAACAGAAGCCTCGCCGAGTTCGAGCAGTGGCTCACGGAGGTCGGGGCTCTGTTGGCGGACGCGCACCCCACTCCGGTCGTGGTAGCCGGGGATTTCAACGCCCACTCACGGGCGTGGGGATCTCCGAGGACCGACGGCCGGGGGGAGATATTGGAGGAGTGGGCGGTGTCTCACGGCTTGGTGCTGCTTAACAGGGGGACGGTACCCACGCTTGTGCGGCCCCAGGGCAGCTCGATAGTAGACCTGTCGTTTGCTAGTCCTGCCCTGGCTGGCCGCACTCGCAATTGGCGGGTCGTCAAGAATGTGGAGACCGCGTCGGACCATCGTTACATACGGTTCGACGTGGTCTCTCGCTCAGCGGCCATCCGAGGAGGAGATGGCAACCGTCCCCTTGCTGGAGAAGGTCCGCGGTGGCGCCTCGGTTCTCTGAACCGGGAACTGGCCCTAGAGGCGGCTATCGTCGAGCGCTGGGTTGCTGGTGGAGCGGAAAGCGGCCCAGACGCGGACGCGAGGTGCGATAGTCTCGCTGGGAAGCTGACTCGCGTCTGCGATGCGGCGATGCAGAGGGCGAGGCCAGCCCTCCCTCGGAGGCAAGTGTACTGGTGGCGTCCCCACCTTGCCGGGCTGCGTGCCGCAAGTCACGCGGCCCATAGGCAGTACACTCGCAGCCGCAGGAGGGCCGTCAGGGACCTCGCCCGTGAAGAGGAACTGCTCGCCGCACATAGGGCCGCTCGTGCGGCCCTCAACTCGGCGATCAGAGCCGCCAAAGAGGAGGCCTGGAGGGAGTGGCTCGAGAGCCTGGATCGAGATCCGTGGGGGCGCCCGTACAAAACCGTGAGCCAGAAGCTCCGGCCCTGGGCGCCTCCCCTCACCAGAACTCTCGAGCCACAGCTTCTGGGCCGAGTGGTCAGTTCCCTCTTCCCTGAGCGGGAAGAGTGGGTCCCACCGCGGATGGCAGCACCAAGCCGTCACCGAGTGCCGGCAGAAGGCGACGCAGAGGCGATACCTCCCGTGTCCGAGGCCGAGCTAGGGGCGGCGATCCTGGCTCTCAAAGTCAGGAAACGCGCCCCGGGCCCGGACGGCATCCCTGGGAAGGTCGTCGCCTTAGCGATGCCGGCACTCGAGGAGGAGACGCTGTCCCTCATGTCGGAGTGTGTGGCGTCGGGGAGATTCCCGCGACGATGGAAGATCGGACGGCTCGTGCTGATCAGGAAGCACGGGCGCCCAGCCGAGGCACCGTCGGCCTACCGCCCCATCGTACTGCTCGACGAGACGTGCAAAATGTTTGAGCGAGTGCTCGCTGCGCGTCTCGTCAAGCACCTGGAGGGGGCGGGGCCCGATCTCAGCGACGGTCAGTTCGGCTTCCGTCGCGGGAAGTCGACTCTTGACGCCGTTTCCCGACTGCGGGGCAGCGTCGATGAGGCGATCGCCGGGGGCGGGGTGTTGTTGGCCGTGTCGCTCGACATCGCCAACGCCTTCAACACCCTCCCCTGGCAGACAATCGCCGAGGCCCTGAGGTACCACAACGTACCGTGGTACCTCAGGCGAATCCTTGCGGACTACTTCGTGGACCGGGTCATCACGTACTCGGGCCGAGACGGAGTGGTCCGCAAGGCTATGAGGTGTGGTGTTCCACAGGGGTCGGTACTTGGGCCGCTCCTGTGGAACATCGGGTACGACTGGGTCCTGCGCGGTGCTACTCTTCGGGGAGTCGGCGTACTTTGTTACGCCGACGATACTCTAGTGACCGCGCGGGGCCCCACGTTCCGCGACGCCGCCGTCCTAGCGACGGCAGGCGTCGCTCAAGTGGTGCGCCGAATCAGTGCGCTGGGCCTCCATGTCGCCCTCGAGAAGTCCGAGGCCCTCTTCTTCCATGGGCCTCGGCAGACGCCGCCTCGAGACACCACGATCGTGGTGGGGGGCACCTCCATCGCCGTCGGCCGCAGCCTCAAGTATCTGGGGCTGGTTCTCGACGGTCGGTGGGGGTTTGCGGAACATTTCCGGCAGCTGGCGCCGAAGGTGCTAGCGTTTGCCGGAATGCTCTCGCAGCTGCTCCCCAACGTAGGAGGACCGGGGTCTGCCTGCCGCCGTCTCTACGACGGTGTGGTGCGCTCTAAGGCGCTCTACGGAGCGCCTATCTGGGCGGAGGCACTCTGCCCGGCTAACGTTGCCCTGCTGCGTCGTCCGCAGCGGGCCATCGCGCAGAGGGCCGCACGGGCGTACCGCACCGTCTCCTACGAGACGGCGTGCGTCCTGGCGGGCAGTATCCCCTGGGATCTCGAGGCCGGCGTCCTCAAAAGGGTGTACGAGGAGGGCGCCCTGATTCGGCGAGCTGGTGGATGCCCGCCTCCGGAGGAGATCGAGCGCTGGAGGCAGGAGGCTCGCGACGATCTCTTCCGGACGTGGGCTGCCAGAATGGAAGGGAGTCCGACGGCGTTCGTTAGGGCCGCTCGGCCCGTCCTGCGACAGTTTGTGGAGGGGGGTCATGGGGCTCCCACGTATCACCTCACCCAGCTTCTCACGGGTCACGGCTGCTTCGCCAAGTACCTGTGGGAAGTTGTGGGGGTAGAATCGGAGCCCCGGTGCCGCAACTGCACCAGCGGCGACCCCGACACGGCCCATCACACCCGGGCCGTGTGCGAAGCATGGGACGGGCAAAGAGCGGCCCTGACGAGCGTCATCGGCGCTGATCTCTCGCTGCCGGCCATCGTGGAAGCCATGGCCGGCAGCGACCGGTGCTGGGCCGCCATCGCCTCGTTTGCCAGCGAGGTGATGACGGCCAAGAGAGAGGCCCTGCGGGAGCGGGAGCGAGCTGGGCTCACTCTCCCGCCCCGCAGGCCCCCAGCGAGGGGTCGCCGGCGTCAAGTGTTCGCCCGCGGCCCCGACTGAGAGTTGCCATGGGCGGTGGGTCGGGGGACCTGCCGCCCCCAGCCACGTGGCGGATGCGCCCTTGTTGTTCCGGGGGCGCATACCAACTCTAAGGTCAGGGGGGCCCCAACGATCTGGCCCCCCCCGAGGCGAGCCTGCAAGGGCGCTCCTAGCCGGGTCGCGGTGAGCACTCCAAATTGAGTATCTCGCGGCTCGGCACTAGGCGAAGAGGAACACGTGGGGTTTAGTGGGTAGTCTGGCCCCCCTTCCGGAGGCCAGGAGTCCCACACGAAGCGGACCCATCGCCCCCGCGGTGGGCGAGCGAAGTGCGTAAATGCAGTCCCCACGTTAAAAAAAAAAAAAAAAAACCTAACCTTTGCCGTGTGGAGCCGGCGCCGAATAGCTCCACCCCATCTCATCCCGTGGGTGTCGTAAGAGGCGACTAAGGGAAAATCGGAGCCGAATTTCAGGCTGCCGAGGCGGTGGCGTCGACGCTAGACGTCGCGCCATGTAGGGACGGGCTCGGCGTGTACTAACACTACCGTCGAGCAGGCATGGGACTTGTGTTCCTGCCACCGTCAACACATCGTAATCCCGATTATATCGGGGACGAGGGCCTTGGCTTAACCGCCCGGGCCGCGAGGAAGAAAACCTCTTTAAAAAATCACCCCGAATCTTGTGCTATGGTGTGTGGCCAGGGATGCATGGCTGACGGGAAGTTCAGTTGCAAGCTCACCCCCAGCCGGGGCACCTGCGGACCCCTCGGTTGGGTTACAAACTTACGCTTACCCGGGTATTGGGGGATCTCTGCCCGGGTGGACCGTTATTTCTCCCCCACTCGTGGGTTTTATTATGGAAGTCTTAAATTTAAAAACAAAAAAACCAAATGATGCAGAAGAGAAGGAGAAGGAGGAGAACAGCAAGGGGGAGTTGCGAACCCCGTCACCACATCCGTTGGTGACGAAGGAGGCACGCGTCACCCTAACGCGATACAGCAGGGACTCGTCGGCGTCAAGCGACGCCTCAATGGTGGACGCGGACTCGCGTCCATCATCGCCGGGTCGGTTGTGGCGGAAACGCCTCAACTCTGACAGCTCCGGCCCGGTGGAGGTGAAGAAGAGAGGTCGCCCACCTACAACTGGGGAATACGTCGGCCTGGCGCAAGCCAAGGCCGACTTGAACAGGGCAAAGGAGCGGGAGCTGGAGCTCCGCGCCGAGAAGGAACTGGCGGAAGAGGTCCGACAGCAAAGGGAGTCTTACCTCCGTAAAACTCCCATACAGACGTCGGACCAAACACAATCTTCCGAGCCCGTCAGCGCAGATCAGCTGACGGTGTCCATCGAGGCGGCGGTGGCGGTGGTGCAAACCATCGCCACAAAGAGCTCCAAGCTCAAGGGGCAATATGTGCGGGACCTGAGGGTGGCCTGTAGCTCCATTTTGGAGCTCGCCCACCAACTCAAGGCCCGCACTGCGAACGAGGAGGTCGCCAACCTTCAGGCAGAGCTTGCTGCCGTACGGGCGGAAATGAAGGCTCTGAAGATGAGTCGCGAGGAGATGATCTTCATGATCGATGCGCGACTCGCGGGCTTCCAGGACCGCCTGCTGCCTGAGGTGCGCATCCGTCCGCCTCTCCAGGCGGACGAGAGGAACGCCGCCAGAGCCGCTGGTGCTGCCCGTGATGCGGAACAAAGGGCCTCCAAGTCCAGCCGGAGGCCCAAGTCTTCTGCCGTTCTTCCCACTCCTTCCGCGCCTCCTCAGGCTCCGCCCCTCTCGCCCGTCGCGGCAGACGGGCAGAAGGATTCGGATCCCTGCCCCTCTGGGACGGTCCCGTCGGACGGGGAACCCAAGGGGAAAAAGAAAAAGCAGAAGGCAAAGAAACGGAGTGCCGCGGCGAAGGAGGCCGAAGCTGCCCGTCAGCCGCGCCCGCAGGCTCCCGCCGCCGCCCCGCCACCTGTGAAGGAGGCGTGGAGCGCGGTGGCGGCGCGGCCAAAGAAGACGAAGGCAACCCCAGCACCGCCGAGCGCCAAGGCGCCTGCCAAGCCTGCAAAGCAGGCGAAGGCGAGGCGCAGAATCCGCGCCCCGACAACCGCTGCAGTGTGTGTTACACTGCAGCCGGGCGCGGTAGAAAAAGGCGTCACCTACAACCAGGTGATGACCAATGCCGAGAGATCGATAGATCTCAAGACTCTCGGCATTGACGGCCTCCGGATTCGCACTGCCGTGACCGGAGGACGGATTCTGGAGGTGGGTGGCGCCGAAAGGGCGCAGAAGGCGGACGCCCTGGCGGAGAAAATTCGGCAGACGTTCGGCGAGGAGGTCCGTGTCGCCAGGCCGGAGAGGTGCGTGGAGCTGCGCATCTCTGGCCTGGGCGATGCGGCAACAAAGGAGTCGGTGGCTCAGCTGCTGGCGACCGAGGGAGGCTGCCCTGTCGCCTCCATCAAGGTGGGCGACATCAATCGCCCACCCGGTCGACAGGGCACTGCCTGGCTGCGGTGTCCGGTTGCGGCGGCCAAAAAGTTAACGGACGGCCGCCGCATCGTCGTCGGGTGGTCAGCGGTCAAGCTGACCACCCTGGAGCCAAGGCCGGCGCGGTGCTTCCGCTGCCTGGAGCCGGGACACGTGGGGGCAAAGTGCGCTGCGGAGATCGACCGCAGCGCACTCTGCTTCCAATGCGGACAGGAGGGCCACAAGGCGGCCGCCTGCTCCGCGGACCCCGAGTGTCCCGTCTGTGCAGCGGAAGGTGTGGCGTCCGGCCACAGACTCGGCTCCGCGAAGTGCCGGGCAGCCTCCCGTAAGAGGGGGGGTCAGGCGAAACGCAAGGCGACAGGGGGGGTGGAACCCAAGACCACCCCAACGACCCTGTCGCCACCGTCCAATGAGGAGGAGATGGACACCGCCCAAATTTAATGGCTCTCCAAATCTCCGTGCTGCAGGCCAACGTCAACCACTGCGCCGCGGCCCAGGACCTACTGGCCCAGACCGTGACGCAGTGGCAGACGACAGTGGCGGTAGTCGCCGAGCCGTATTACGTGCGCACCGGCCCCAACTGGGCCAGCGACAGCGACGGCTTGGTGGCTATCGTCGCCCAGCGAACCGGCCCCCACCAACTCGGCAGAGTAGTGAGGGGCCGAGGGTGCGTCCTCGCCACGCTGGGCGACACTGCAGTGATTGGGGTGTACTTCTCGCCCAACAGAAGCCTCGCCGAGTTCGAGCAGTGGCTCACGGAGGTCGGGGCTCTGTTGGCGGACGCGCACCCCACTCCGGTCGTGGTAGCCGGGGATTTCAACGCCCACTCAAGGGCGTGGGGATCTCCGAGGACCGACGGCCGGGGGGAGGTATTGGAGGAGTGGGCGGTGTCTCACGGCTTGGTGCTGCTCAACAGGGGGACGGTGCCCACGCTTGTGCGGCCCCAGGGCAGCTCGATAGTAGACCTGTCGTTTGCTAGTCCTGCCCTGGCTGGCCGCACTCGCAATTGGCGGGTCGTCAAGAATGTGGAGACCGCGTCGGACCATCGCTACATACGGTTCGACGTGGTCTCTCGCTCAGCGGCCATCCGAGGAGGAGATGGCAACCGTCCCCTTGCTGGAGAAGGTCCGCGGTGGCGCCTCGGTTCTCTGAACCGGGAACTGGCCCTAGAGGCGGCTATCGTCGAGCGCTGGGTTGCTGGTGGAGCGGAAAGCGGCCCAGACGCGGACGCGAGGTGCGATAGTCTCGCTGGGAAGCTGACTCGCGTCTGCGATGCGGCGATGCAGAGGGCGAGGCCAGCCCTCCCTCGGAGGCAAGTGTACTGGTGGCGTCCCCACCTTGCCGGGCTGCGTGCCGCAAGTCACGCGGCCCATAGGCAGTACACTCGCAGCCGCAGGAGGGCCGTCAGGGACCTCGCCCGTGAAGAGGAACTGCTCGCCGCACATAGGGCCGCTCGTGCGGCCCTCAACTCGGCGATCAGAGCCGCCAAAGAGGAGGCCTGGAGGGAGTGGCTCGAGAGCCTGGATCGAGATCCGTGGGGGCGCCCGTACAAAACCGTGAGCCAGAAGCTCCGGCCCTGGGCGCCTCCCCTCACCAGAACTCTCGAGCCACAGCTTCTGGACCGAGTGGTCAGTTCCCTCTTCCCTGAGCGGGAAGAGTGGGTCCCACCGCGGATGGCAGCACCAAGCCGTCACCGAGTGCCGGCAGAAGGCGACGCAGAGGCGGCACCTCCCGTGTCCGAGGCCGAGCTAGGGGCGGCGATCCTGGCCCTCAAAGTCAGGAAACGCGCCCCGGGCCCGGACGGCATCCCTGGGAAGGTCGTCGCCTTAGCGATGCCGGCACTCGAGGAGGAGACGCTGTCCCTCATGTCGGAGTGTGTGGCGTCGGGGAGATTCCCGCGGCGATGGAAGACCGGACGGCTCGTGCTGATTAGAAAGCACGGGCGCCCAGCTGAGGCACCGTCGGCCTACCGCCCCATCGTACTGCTCGACGAGACGTGCAAAATGTTTGAGCGAGTGCTCGCTGCGCGTCTCGTCAAGCACCTGAAGGGGGCGGGGCCCGACCTCAGCGACGGTCAGTTCGGCTTCCGTCGCGGGAAGTCGACTCTTGACGCCGTTTCCCGACTGCGGGGCAGCGTCGATGAGGCGATCGCCGGGGGCGGGGTGTTGTTGGCCGTGTCGCTCGACATCGCCAACGCCTTCAACACCCTCCCCTGGGAGACAATCGCCGAGGCCCTGAGGTACCACAACGTGCCGTGGTACCTCAGGCGAATCCTTGCGGACTACTTCGTGGACCGGGTCATCACATACTCGGGCCGAGACGGAGTGGTCCGCAGGGCTATGAGGTGTGGTGTTCCACAGGGGTCGGTACTTGGGCCGCTCCTGTGGAACATCGGATACGACTGGGTCCTGCGCGGTGCTACTCTTCGGGGAGTCGGCGTACTTTGCTACGCCGACGATACCCTAGTGACCGCGCGGGGCCCCTCGTTCCGCGACGCCGCCGTTCTCGCGACGGCAGGCATCGCCCAAGTGGTGCGCCGAATCAGGGCGCTGGGCCTCCAGGTCGCCCTCGAGAAGTCCGAGGCCCTCTTCTTCCATGGGCCTCGGCAGACGCCACCTCGAGATACCACGATCGTGGTGGGGGGCACCTCCATCGCCGTCGGCCGCAGCCTCAAGTATCTGGGGCTGGTTCTCGACGGTCGGTGGGGGTTTGCGGAACATTTCCGGCAGCTGGCGCCGAAGGTGCTAGCGTTTGCCGGAATGCTCTCGCAGCTGCTCCCCAACGTAGGAGGACCGGGGTCTGCCTGCCGCCGTCTCTACGACGGTGTGGTGCGCTCTAAGGCGCTCTACGGAGCGCCTATCTGGGCGGAGGCACTCTGCCCGGCTAACGTTGCCCTGCTGCGTCGTCCGCAGCGGGCCATCGCGCAGAGGGCCGCACGGGCGTACCGCACCGTCTCCTACGAGACGGCGTGCGTCCTGGCGGGCAGTATCCCCTGGGATCTCGAGGCCGGCGTCCTCAAAAGGGTGTACAAGGAGGGCGCCCTGATTCGGCGAGCTGGTGGATGCCCGCCTCCGGAGGAGATCGAGCGCTGGAGGCAGGAGGCTCGCGACGATCTCTTCCGGACGTGGGCTGCCAGAATGGAAGGGAGTCCGACGGCGTTCGTTAGGGCCGCTCGGCCCGTCCTGCGACAGTTTGTGGAGGGGGGTCATGGGGCTCCCACGTATCACCTCACCCAACTTCTCACGGGTCACGGCTGCTTCGCCAAGTACCTGTGGGAAGTTGTGGGGGTAGAATCGGAGCCCCGGTGCCGCAACTGCACCAGCGGTGACCCCGACACGGCCCATCACACCCGGGCCGTGTGCGAAGCATGGGACGGGCAAAGAGCGGCCCTGACGAGCGTCATCGGCGCTGATCTCTCGCTGCCGGCCATCGTGGAAGCCATGGCCGGCAGCGACCGGTGCTGGGCCGCCATCGCCTCGTTTGCCAGCGAGGTGATGACGGCCAAGAGAGAGGCCCTGCGGGAGCGGGAGCGAGCTGGGCTCACTCTCCCGCCCCGCAGGCCCCCAGCGAGGGGTCGCCGGCGTCAAGTGTTCGCCCGCGGCCCCGACTGAGAGTCGCCATGGGCGGTGGGTCGGGGGACCTGCCGCCCCCAGCCACGTGGCGGATGCGCCCTTGTTGTTCCGGGGGCGCATACCAACTCTAAGGTGAGGGGGGCCCCAACGATCTGGCCCCCCGAGGCGAGCCTGCAAGGGCGCTCCTAGCCGAGTCGCGGTGAGCTCTCAAAATTGAGTATCTCGCGGCTCGGCACTAGGCGAAGAGGAACACGTGGGGTTTAGTGGGTAGTCTGGCCCCCTCTCCGGAGGCCAGGAGTCCCACACGAAGCGGACCCATCGCCCCCGCGGTGGGCGAGCGAAGTGCGTAAATGCAGTCCCCACGTTAAAAAAAAAAAAAAAAAAAAAAAAAAAAAAAAAAACCTAACCTAACCTAACCTAACCTAACCTCTGCCGTGTGGAGCCGGCGCCGAATAGCTCCACCCCATCTCATCCCGTGGGTGTCGTAAAAGGCGACTAAGGGAAAATCGGAGCCGAATTACAGGCTGCCGAGGCGGTGGCGTTGACGCTAGACGTCGCGCCATGTAGGGACGGGCTCGGCGTGTACTAACACTACCGTCGAGCAGGCATGGGACTTGTGTTCCTGCCACCGTCGACACATCGTAATCCCGATTATATCGGGGACGAGGGCCTTGGCTTAACCGCCCGGGCCGCGAGGAAGAAAACCTCTTTAAAAAATCACCCCGAATCTTGTGCTATGGTGTGTGGCCAGGGATGCATGGCTGACGGGAAGTTCAGTTGCAAGCTCACCCCCAGCCGGGGCACCTGCGGACCCCTCGGTTGGGTTACAAACTTACGCTTACCCGGGTATTGGGGGATCTCTGCCCGGGTGGACCGTTATTTCTCCCCCACTCGTGGGTTTTATTATGGAAGTATTAAATTTAAAAACAAAAAAACCAAATGATGCAGAAGAGAAGGAGAAGGAGGAGAACGGCAAGGGGGAGTTGCGAACCCCGTCACCACATCCGTTGGTGACGAAGGAGGCACGCGTCACCCTAACGCGATACAGTAGGGACTCGTCGGCGTCAAGCGACGCCTCAATGGTGGACGCGGACTCGCGTCCATCATCGCCGGGTCGGTTGTGGCGGAAACGCCTCAACTCCGACAGCTCCGGCCCGGTGGAGGTGAAGAAGAGAGGTCGCCCACCTACAACTGGGGAATACGTCGGCCTGGCGCAAGCCAAGGCCGACTTGAACAGGGCAAAGGAGCGGGAGCTGGAGCTCCGCGCCGAGAAGGAACTGGCGGAAGAGGTCCGACAGCAAAGGGAGTCTTACCTCCGTAAAACTCCCATACAGACGTCGGACCAAACACAATCTTCCGAGCCCGTCAGCGCAGATCAGCTGACGGTGTCCATCGAGGCGGCAGTGGCGGTGGTGCAAACCATCGCCACAAAGAGCTCCAAGCTCAAGGGGCAATATGTGCGGGACCTGAGGGTGGCCTGTAGCTCCATTTTGGAGCTCGCCCACCAACTCAAGGCCCGCACTGCGAACGAGGAGGTCGCCAACCTTCAGGTAGAGCTTGCTGCCGTACGGGCGGAAATGAAGGCTCTGAAGATGAGTCGCGAGGAGATGATCTTCATGATCGATGCGCGACTCGCGGGCTTCCAGGACCGCCTGCTGCCTGAGGTGCGCATCCGTCCGCCTCTCCAGGCGGACGAGAGGAACGCCGCCAGAGCCGCTGGTGCTGCCCGTGATGCGGAACAAAGGGCCTCCAAGTCCAGCCGGAGGCCCAAGTCTTCTGCCGTTCTTCCCACTCCTTCCGCGCCTCCTCAGGCTCCGCCCCTCTCGCCCGTCGCGGCAGACGGGCAGAAGGATTCGGATCCCTGCCCCTCTGGGACGGTCCCGTCGGACGGGGAACCCAAGGGGAAAAAGAAAAAGCAGAAGGCAAAGAAACGGAGTGCCGCGGCGAAGGAGGCCGAAGCTGCCCGTCAGCCGCGCCCGCAGGCTCCCGCCGCCGCCCCGCCACCTGTGAAGGAGGCGTGGAGCGCGGTGGCGGCGCGGTCAAAGAAGACGAAGGCAACCCCAGCACCGCCGAGCGCCAAGGCGCCTGCCAAGCCTGCAAAGCAGGCGAAGGCGAGGCGCAGAATCCGCGCCCCGACAACCGCTGCAGTGTGTGTTACACTGCAGCCGGGCGCGGTAGAAAAAGGCGTCACCTACAACCAGGTGATGACCAATGCCGAGAGATCGATAGATCTCAAGACTCTCGGCATTGACGGCCTCCGGATTCGCACTGCCGTGACCGGAGGACGGATTCTGGAGGTGGGTGGCGCCGAAAGGGCGCAGAAGGCGGACGCCCTGGCGGAGAAACTTCGGCAGACGTTCGGAGAGGAGGTCCGTGTCGCCAGGCCGGAGAGGTGCGTGGAGCTGCGCATCTCTGGCCTGGGCGATGCGGCAACAAAGGAGTCGGTGGCTCAGCTGCTGGCGACCGAGGGAGGCTGCCCTGTCGCCTCCATCAAGGTGGGCGACATCAATCGCCCACCCGGTCGACAGGGCACTGCCTGGCTGCGGTGCCCGGTTGCGGCGGCCAAAAAGTTAACGGACGGCCGCCGCATCGTCGTCGGGTGGTCAGCGGTCAAGCTGACCACCCTGGAGCCAAGGCCGGCGCGGTGCTTCCGCTGCCTGGAGCCGGGACACGTGGGGGCAAAGTGCGCTGCGAAAATCGACCGCAGCGCGCTCTGCTTCCAATGCGGACAGGAGGGCCACAAGGCGGCCGCCTGCTCCGCGGACCCCGAGTGTCCCGTCTGTGCAGCGGAAGGTGTGGCGTCCGGCCACAGACTCGGCTCCGCGAAGTGCCGGGCAGCCTCCCGCAAGAGGGGGGGTCAGGCGAAACGCAAGGCGACAGGGGGGGTGGAACCCAAGACCACGCCAACGACCCTGTCGCCACCGTCCAATGAGGAGGAGATGGACACCGCCCAAATTTAATGGCTCTCCAAATCTCCGTGCTGCAGGCCAACGTCAACCACTGCGCCGCGGCCCAGGACCTACTGGCCCAGACCGTGACGCAGTGGCAGACGACAGTGGCGGTAGTCGCCGAGCCGTATTACGTGCGCACCGGCCCCAACTGGGCCAGCGACAGCGACGGCTTGGTGGCTATCGTCGCCCAGCGAACCGGCCCCCACCAACTCGACAGAGTAGTGAGGGGCCGAGGGTGCGTCCTCGCCACGCTGGGCGACACTGCAGTGATTGGGGTGTACTTCTCGCCCAACAGAAGCCTCGCCGAGTTCGAGCAGTGGCTCACGGAGGTCGGGGCTCTGTTGGCGGACGCGCACCCCACTCCGGTCGTGGTAGCCGGGGATTTCAACGCCCACTCACGGGCGTGGGGATCTCCGAGGACCGACGGCCGGGGGGAGATATTGGAGGAGTGGGCGGTGTCTCACGGCTTGGTGCTGCTTAACAGGGGGACGGTACCCACGCTTGTGCGGCCCCAGGGCAGCTCGATAGTAGACCTGTCGTTTGCTAGTCCTGCCCTGGCTGGCCGCACTCGCAATTGGCGGGTCGTCAAGAATGTGGAGACCGCGTCGGACCATCGTTACATACGGTTCGACGTGGTCTCTCGCTCAGCGGCCATCCGAGGAGGAGATGGCAACCGTCCCCTTGCTGGAGAAGGTCCGCGGTGGCGCCTCGGTTCTCTGAACCGGGAACTGGCCCTAGAGGCGGCTATCGTCGAGCGCTGGGTTGCTGGTGGAGCGGAAAGCGGCCCAGACGCGGACGCGAGGTGCGATAGTCTCGCTGGGAAGCTGACTCGCGTCTGCGATGCGGCGATGCAGAGGGCGAGGCCAGCCCTCCCTCGGAGGCAAGTGTACTGGTGGCGTCCCCACCTTGCCGGGCTGCGTGCCGCAAGTCACGCGGCCCATAGGCAGTACACTCGCAGCCGCAGGAGGGCCGTCAGGGACCTCGCCCGTGAAGAGGAACTGCTCGCCGCACATAGGGCCGCTCGTGCGGCCCTCAACTCGGCGATCAGAGCCGCCAAAGAGGAGGCCTGGAGGGAGTGGCTCGAGAGCCTGGATCGAGATCCGTGGGGGCGCCCGTACAAAACCGTGAGCCAGAAGCTCCGGCCCTGGGCGCCTCCCCTCACCAGAACTCTCGAGCCACAGCTTCTGGGCCGAGTGGTCAGTTCCCTCTTCCCTGAGCGGGAAGAGTGGGTCCCACCGCGGATGGCAGCACCAAGCCGTCACCGAGTACCGGCAGAAGGCGACGCAGAGGCGATACCTCCCGTGTCCGAGGCCGAGCTAGGGGCGGCGATCCTGGCTCTCAAAGTCAGGAAACGCGCCCCGGGCCCGGACGGCATCCCTGGGAAGGTCGTCGCCTTAGCGATGCCGGCACTCGAGGAGGAGACGCTGTCCCTCATGTCGGAGTGTGTGGCGTCGGGGAGATTCCCGCGACGATGGAAGACCGGACGGCTCGTGCTGATCAGGAAGCACGGGCGCCCAGCCGAGGCACCGTCGGCCTACCGCCCCATCGTACTGCTCGACGAGACGTGCAAAATGTTTGAGCGAGTGCTCGCTGCGCGTCTCGTCAAGCACCTGGAGGGGGCGGGGCCCGATCTCAGCGACGGTCAGTTCGGCTTCCGTCGCGGGAAGTCGACTCTTGACGCCGTTTCCCGACTGCGGGGCAGCGTCGATGAGGCGATCGCCGGGGGCGGGGTGTTGTTGGCCGTGTCGCTCGACATCGCCAACGCCTTCAACACCCTCCCCTGGCAGACAATCGCCGAGGCCCTGAGGTACCACAACGTACCGTGGTACCTCAGGCGAATCCTTGCGGACTACTTCGTGGACCGGGTCATCACGTACTCGGGCCGAGACGGAGTGGTCCGCAAGGCTATGAGGTGTGGTGTTCCACAGGGGTCGGTACTTGGGCCGCTCCTGTGGAACATCGGGTACGACTGGGTCCTGCGCGGTGCTACTCTTCGGGGAGTCGGCGTACTTTGTTACGCCGACGATACCCTAGTGACCGCGCGGGGCCCCACGTTCCGCGACGCCGCCGTCCTAGCGACGGCAGGCGTCGCTCAAGTGGTGCGCCGAATCAGTGCGCTGGGCCTCCATGTCGCCCTCGAGAAGTCCGAGGCCCTCTTCTTCCATGGGCCTCGGCAGACGCCGCCTCGAGACACCACGATCGTGGTGGGGGGCACCTCCATCGCCGTCGGCCGCAGCCTCAAGTATCTGGGGCTGGTTCTCGACGGTCGGTGGGGGTTTGCGGAACATTTCCGGCAGCTGGCGCCGAAGGTGCTAGCGTTTGCCGGAATGCTCTCGCAGCTGCTCCCCAACGTAGGAGGACCGGGGTCTGCCTGCCGCCGTCTCTA
>OU696476.1:22547401-22569901 GCA_916048165.1 Spilarctia lutea | reverse complement strand
AGCCACCTACCGTCGAGGATCAGGCCCAGATACCTCATCTGGGCCCGAACCGGTACGAGGACCGAGTTGACTTCGATTGAGGCGCCGGGGGGTGGACCACGACGGGGCCCATGGAAAAGCAGGGCCTCCGTCTTGTCAAGGGCCACCCGTAAGCCCAGCGCCTCTATGCGCCCAACCACCAGAGATACACCCCTGGTGGCCAGGCGCGCCGCCTCTTGGAAATTGGCCCCCCGGGCTGTGACAAGTGTGTCATCGGCGTAACAAATTACGCCCAGCCCGGGGGGCAGACGACTTCGAAGGACCCAGTCGTACCCCACGTTCCACAGGAGTGGTCCGAGGACAGACCCCTGTGGAACGCCGCACGACATGGGTCGCCGTCTCATGACGCCATCTCGGTCCTCGTACACGACGGTACGCTCCTCTAAATAGTCTGCCACCAGCCGCCTCAGGTACTCTGGCACTCCATGATACAGGAGTGCTTCCCTGATGCAGCTGAATGGCAGACTATTAAAGGCGTTGGCGATGTCCAAGGACACCGCCAACACCACGCCGCCACAGCTCACTGCCTCTTCGGTCACGGCCCTAAGGCGCATCACGGCATCGACCGTCGAACGCCCCTCTCGGAACCCGAATTGGGCGTCCGACAGGTCGGGCCCCACCTCGTTGAGATGCTGGACGATGCGGGCAGAGATAATCCTCTCGAACAATTTGCCCGCCTCGTCCAGCAACACGATGGGCCTATAGGCCGCGACCGAATCGGCAGGCCGTCCCGGCTTCTGCAATAGGACCAGCTTCCCGCATTTCCAGCACTCAGGGAAGCGTCCGGACGCCAGGCTGGCGTCCAAAACCTCCCTGAGGCGGTCCGACATATGGTCGAGGGCTCGGGCCATCACTCGGGGTGGTACCCCGTCCGGCCCGGGGGCGGTGTTCTTGGAACGGATCCGAAGAACAGCCGCCCCAACCTCCGATTCCCTAACGGGCGGCACCTCACTCCCTCCATCCCCGTCGCCTCTGACCTGATAGGCCATCGACGGGGGCGTGTGCTCCGCCCGCTGCGGGAAAAGGCCCTTGACCACTTGCTGCAGGAAGCTGGGCTGGAGAGTCTCGGTAAGGGGGGGGCCCGCCGTGCGGAGCTTCTGACGCACCGCACGATATGGGCGACCCCAGGGGTCACGATCGAGACTCTCCAGCATCTCCTTTCTCTTCTCCTCTTTGGCGCGGCAAATGGCCAGCTTCAGAGTTTTCCGCGCTACGCGGTACTCCTCGTGAAGCCGGCCCTCCTCCCCGTCTACGCGGTGGCGTCGCCGCCGGCAGCGGGTGTAGGACCTCCGGGCACGAGTGCAGGCCGCACGGAGGTCCGCCAACTCCTGGGACCACCAGTAGACCCCGTTCCGTGAAGGTCGACAACCCCGAACGCGGGGCATGGCCGCATCGCAGATCTGCGTAATCGCAGTGCGAAAGCGGCCAGCCCCCATGTCGACCTCCTCGGCCGGGGCCCGCGGAGACAGCCAAGACTGAATAATGGCCGCCTCCTCTAGCAGGTCCCTGTTGAGCTTGGCAACTGCCCACCGCGGAAAGCGGGAGGTATGCCGCGCCACGTGACCCCTACTGGGGCCCTGGGACCGGGAGAGCTCAAATCGGATATACAGGTGATCCGAGAGCGTCTCAACCTCATCCAGAACCTAACCTAACCTAACCTAACCTAACCTAACCTAACCTTCGCCGTGTGGAGCCGGCATAGAATAGCTCCACCCCATCTCCTCCCGTGGGTGTCGTAAAAGGCGACTAAGGGAAAATCGGAGCCGAATTTCAGGCTGCCGAGATGGGCGTGACCCGTCGTGCCGCACTCCAAACGTCCCTCTGCTTTAGCAGAGGGCGTATTGGAAAGCGAGTAGGTCAGAGGGGCTGGCACTTGAGTGCTAGCTCCGTCTGTGAGAGAGGGCTAGCCACCCTCTCGCATTCCGTAACCAACAGGGGCTCAGCAACGACCCGATTGGTGGCTACAAGAGGGTATGCTGAGAACCTGTTGGCCGGAGGGCTTGCCTTAATTGGCCGGCCCATGACAAGGACAGTCTATAACACCCGACAGCTAAGTCGATAAAACCTGTGGATACCGGCCGACCTCCACAGTACATAGGCTTATCCGGGTGCAGGGGGCACCGCCCGGATGGACTTCATTTCCCCCATACTCGTGGGTTAAGTTATGGATACTGAAACTAAAACTAATATTGAAAACGAAATTGATACCAATAAAAAAACGACTACTGGCAAGCCAACCGGATCATCTGATTGCAAGGGGGAGTTGCGAACCCCGTCACCACACCCGTTGGTGACGAAGGAGGCACGCGTCACCCTAACGCGATACAGCAGGGACTCGTCGGCGTCAAGCGACGCCTCAATGGTGGACGCGGACTCGCGTCCCTCTTCACCGACCGGACGTTTGTGGCGGAAACGCCTCAACTCCGACAGCTCCGGCCCGGTGGAGGTGAAGAAGAGAGGTCGCCCACCTACAACTGGGGAATACGTCGGCCTGGCGCAAGCCAAGGCCGACTTGAACAGGGCAAAGGAGCGGGAGCTGGAGCTCCGCGCCGAGAAGGAACTGGCGGAAGAGGTCCGACAGCAAAGGGAGTCTTACCTCCGTAAAACTCCCATACAGACGTCGGACCAAACACAATCTTCCGAGCCCGTCAGCGCAGATCAGCTGACGGTGTCCATCGAGGCGGCAGTGGCGGTGGTGCAAACCATCGCCACAAAGAGCTCCAAGCTCAAGGGGCAATATGTGCGGGACCTGAGGGTGGCCTGTAGCTCCATTTTGGAGCTCGCCCACCAACTCAAGGCCCGCACTGCTAACGAGGAGGTCGCCAACCTTCAGGTAGAGCTTGCTGCCGTACGGGCGGAAATGAAGGCCCTGAAGATGAGTCGCGAGGAGATGATCTTCATGATCGATGCGCGACTCGCGGGCTTCCAGGACCGCCTGCTGCCTGAGGTGCGCATCCGTCCGCCTCTCCAGGCGGACGAGAGGAACGCCGCCAGAGCCGCTGGTGCTGCCCGTGCTGCGGAACAAAGGGCCTCCAAGTCCAGCCGGAGGCCCGAGTCTTCTGCCGTTCTTCCCACTCCTTCCGCGCCTCCTCAGGCTCCGCCCCTCTCGCCCGTCGCGGCAGACGGGCAGAAGGATTCGGATCCCTGCCCCTCTGGGACGGTCCCGTCGGACGGGGAACCCAAGGGGAAAAAGAAAAAGCAGAAGGCAAAGAAACGGAGTGCAGCGGCGAAGGAGGCCGAAGCTGCCCGTCAGCCGCGCCCGCAGGCTCCCGCCGCCGCCCCGCCACCTGTGAAGGAGGCGTGGAGCGCCGTGGCGGCGCGGCCTAAGAAAAAGGCCACCCCAGCACCGCCGAGCGTCAAGGCACCCGCCAAGCCTCCGAAGAAGGCGAAGGCGAGTCGCAAACTCCGCGCCCCGACAACCGCTGCAGTGTGCCTCACACTGCAGCCGGGCGCTGTAGAGAAGGGGGTCACCTATTCCCAGGTGATCGCCAATGCCGAGAGGTCCATCGATATAAAGACTCTCGGCATTGACGGCCTCCGGTTCCGCACTGCCGTGACCGGGGGAAGGATCCTGGAGATAGGTGGCGCTGACAGGGCCACCAAGGCCGATAAATTGGCGGCCAAGCTTGAAGAGGTGCTGGGAGAGGAGGTCCGTATTGCCAGGCCGGAGAGGTGCGTAGAGTTGCGCATCTCAGGCCTGGGCGATGCGGCAACTAAGGAGGCGGTGGCCAAAATCCTGGCAGAAGAGGGAGGCTGCCCTGTCGCCTCCATCAAGGTGGGCGACATCAATCGCCCACCCGGTCGACAGGGCACTGCCTGGCTGCGGTGTCCGGTTGCGGCGGCCAAAAAGTTAACGGACGGCCGCCGCATCGTCGTCGGGTGGTCAGCGGTCAAGCTGACCACCCTGGAGCCAAGGCCGGCGCGGTGCTTCCGCTGCCTGGAGCCGGGACACGTGGGGGCAAAGTGCGCTGCGAAGATCGAACGCAGCGCACTCTGCTTCCAATGCGGACAGGAGGGCCACAAGGCGGCCGCCTGCTCCGCGGACCCCAAGTGTCCCGTCTGTGCGGCGGAAGGTGTGGCGTCCGGCCACAGACTCGGCTCCGCGAAGTGCCAGGCAGCCTCCCGTAAGAGGGGGGGTCAGGCGAAACGCAAGGCGACAGGGGGGGTGGAACCCAAGACCACCCCAACGACCCTGTCGCCACCGTCCAATGAGGAGGAGATGGACACCGCCCAAACTTAATGGCTCCCCAAATCTCCGTGCTGCAGGCCAATGTCAACCACTGCGCCACGGCCCAGGACCTACTGGCCCAGACCGTGACGCAGTGGCAGACGACAGTGGCGGTAGTCGCCGAGCCGTATTACGTGCGCACTGGCCCCAACTGGGCCAGCGACAGCGACGGCTTGGTGGCTATCGTCGCCCAGCGAACCGGCCCCCACCAACTCGACAGAGTAGTGAGGGGCCGAGGGTGCGTCCTCGCCACGCTGGGCGACACTGCAGTGATTGGGGTGTACTTCTCGCCCAACAGAAGCCTCGCCGAGTTCGAGCAGTGGCTCACGGAGGTCGGGGCTCTGTTGGCGGACGCGCACCCCACTCCGGTCGTGGTAGCCGGGGATTTCAACGCCCACTCACGGGCGTGGGGATCTCCGAGGACCGACGGCCGGGGGGAGATATTGGAGGAGTGGGCGGTGTCTCACGGCTTGGTGCTGCTTAACAGGGGGACGGTACCCACGCTTGTGCGGCCCCAGGGCAGCTCGATAGTAGACCTGTCGTTTGCTAGTCCTGCCCTGGCTGGCCGCACTCGCAATTGGCGGGTCGTCAAGAATGTGGAGACCGCGTCGGACCATCGTTACATACGGTTCGACGTGGTCTCTCGCTCAGCGGCCATCCGAGGAGGAGATGGCAACCGTCCCCTTGCTGGAGAAGGTCCGCGGTGGCGCCTCGGTTCTCTGAACCGGGAACTGGCCCTAGAGGCGGCTATCGTCGAGCGCTGGGTTGCTGGTGGAGCGGAAAGCGGCCCAGACGCGGACGCGAGGTGCGATAGTCTCGCTGGGAAGCTGACTCGCGTCTGCGATGCGGCGATGCAGAGGGCGAGGCCAGCCCTCCCTCGGAGGCAAGTGTACTGGTGGCGTCCCCACCTTGCCGGGCTGCGTGCCGCAAGTCACGCGGCCCATAGGCAGTACACTCGCAGCCGCAGGAGGGCCGTCAGGGACCTCGCCCGTGAAGAGGAACTGCTCGCCGCACATAGGGCCGCTCGTGCGGCCCTCAACTCGGCGATCAGAGCCGCCAAAGAGGAGGCCTGGAGGGAGTGGCTCGAGAGCCTGGATCGAGATCCGTGGGGGCGCCCGTACAAAACCGTGAGCCAGAAGCTCCGGCCCTGGGCGCCTCCCCTCACCAGAACTCTCGAGCCACAGCTTCTGGGCCGAGTGGTCAGTTCCCTCTTCCCTGAGCGGGAAGAGTGGGTCCCACCGCGGATGGCAGCACCAAGCCGTCACCGAGTGCCGGCAGAAGGCGACGCAGAGGCGATACCTCCCGTGTCCGAGGCCGAGCTAGGGGCGGCGATTCTGGCCCTCAAAGTCAGGAAACGCGCCCCGGGCCCGGACGGCATCCCTGGGAAGGTCGTCGCCTTAGCGATGCCGGCACTCGAGGAGGAGACGCTGTCCCTCATGTCGGAGTGTGTGGCGTCGGGGAGATTCCCGCGACGATGGAAGACCGGACGGCTCGTGCTGATCAGGAAGCACGGGCGCCCAGCCGAGGCACCGTCGGCCTACCGCCCCATCGTACTGCTCGACGAGACGTGCAAAATGTTTGAGCGAGTGCTCGCTGCGCGTCTCGTCAAGCACCTGGAGGGGGCGGGGCCCGATCTCAGCGACGGTCAGTTCGGCTTCCGTCGCGGGAAGTCGACTCTTGACGCCGTTTCCCGACTGCGGGGCAGCGTCGATGAGGCGATCGCCGGGGGCGGGGTGTTGTTGGCCGTGTCGCTCGACATCGCCAACGCCTTCAACACCCTCCCCTGGGAGACAATCGCCGTGGCCCTGAGGTACCACAACGTGCCGTGGTACCTCAGGCGAATCCTTGCGGACTACTTCGTGGACCGGGTCATCACGTACTCGGGCCGAGACGGAGTGGTCCGCAGGGCTATGAGGTGTGGTGTTCCACAGGGGTCGGTACTTGGGCCGCTCCTGTGGAACATCGGGTACGACTGGGTCCTGCGCGGTGCTACTCTTCGGGGAGTCGGCGTACTTTGTTACGCCGACGATACCCTAGTGACCGCGCGGGGCCCCACGTTCCGCGACGCCGCCGTCCTAGCGACGGCAGGCGTCGCTCAAGTGGTGCGCCGAATCAGGGCGCTGGGCCTCCAGGTCGCCCTCGAGAAGTCCGAGGCCCTCTTCTTCCATGGGCCTCGGCAGACGCCGCCTCGAGATACCACGATAGTGGTGGGGGGCACCTCCATCGCCGTCGGCCGCAGCCTCAAGTATCTGGGGCTGGTTCTCGACGGTCGGTGGGGGTTTGCGGAACATTTCCGGCAGCTGGCGCCGAAGGTGCTAGCGTTTGCCGGAATGCTCTCGCAGCTGCTCCCCAACGTAGGAGGACCGGGGTCTGCCTGCCGCCGTCTCTACGACGGTGTGGTGCGCTCTAAGGCGCTCTATGGAGCGCCCATCTGGGCGGAGGCCCTCTGCCCGGCTAACGTTGCCCTGCTGCGTCGTCCGCAGCGGGCCATCGCGCAGAGGGCCGCACGGGCGTACCGCACCGTCTCCTACGAGACGGCGTGCGTCCTGGCGGGCAGTATCCCCTGGGATCTCGAGGCCGGCGTCCTCAAAAGGGTGTACGAGGAGGGCGCCCTGATTCGGCGAGCTGGTGGATGCCCGCCTCCGGAGGAGATCGAGCGCTGGAGGCAGGAGGCTCGCGACGATCTCTTCCGGACGTGGGCTGCCAGAATGGAAGGGAGTCCGACGGCGTTCGTTAGGGCCGCTCGGCCCGTCCTGCGACAGTTTGTGGAGGGGGGTCATGGGGCTCCCACGTATCACCTCACCCAACTTCTCACGGGTCACGGCTGCTTCGCCAAGTACCTGTGGGAAGTGGTGGGGGTAGAATCGGAGCCCCGGTGCCGCAACTGCACCAGCGGCGACCCCGACACGGCCAATCACACGCGGGCCGTGTGCAAAGCTTGGGACGGGCAAAGAGCGGCCCTGACGAGCGTCATCGGCGCTGATCTCTCGCTGCCGGCCATCGTGGAAGCCATGGCCGGCAGCGACCGGTGCTGGGCCGCCATCGCCTCGTTTGCCAGCGAGGTGATGACGGCCAAGAGAGAGGCCCTGCGGGAGCGGGAGCGAGCTGGGCTCACTCTCCCGCCCCGTAGGCCCCCAGCGAGGGGTCGCCGGCGAAACGCTTTCGCCCGCGGCCCCGACTGAGAGTTGCCACGGGCGGTGGGTCGGGGGACCTGCCGCCCCTAGCCACGTGGCGGATGCGCCCTTGTTGTTCCGGGGGCGCATACCAACTCTAAGGTGAGGGGGGCCAGAACGATCTGGCCCCCCGAGGCGAGCCTGCAAGGGCGCTCCTAGCCGAGTCGCGGTGAGCACTCAAAATTGAGTATCTCGCGGCTCGGCACTAGGCGAAGAGGAACACGTGGGGTTTAGTGGGTAGTCTGGCCCCCCTCTCCGGAGGCCAGGAGTCCCACACGAAGCGGACCCATCGCCCCCGCGGTGGGCGAGCGAAGTGCGTAAATGCAGTCCCCACGTTAAAAAAAAAAAAAAAAAAAAACCTAACCTAACCTAACCTAACCTAACCTAACCTAACCTAACCTAACCGTCTCATTCGCTTAGATGCCGAGATAGCATCGTTTTTACCGAGCTCCGTACCGTTAAAATCGTGTGTGTAGCCAAAGTGACCCGAAAAACCCGTACGATACACCAAAAGTTGCGCCGTCGCGAGGCGAACCTAGTGTAGAAAACCGCGCGAAAATCCGACTGAAACTGTGAAAATTATAGGCCAAAAACTAAAAACTTTTTTGAACATTTTGACTGTGTAATTTATATAGCCTATAAATTCGGATTTCGATCTGTGACAGTGTGTTCTGGATCTATAGAAGTGCGTGTATTAAGTGTACGAACAGTTTAAGACCTTTTTCGGATTTTTCGAGCGAATATCGCCGAAGTTGTGGTGTTTTTTCGGAAATATTTTCTGTCAAAACGTCACACAGAAACAGGAAAAGTACTTATAACTCCAAAAATACTGATCAACCTCCGGTTTTTTGACCGTGAGAGTACGAGTCTCGGGCGCCCGCGTCTATTGAGACCTCTTCCAGATTTTTCCATCGTAAATTGAAGGAGTTATAAGGATTTTTCAAAAAGGGTGTGGCCGGTGGAAAAATTTTTCACCACCACCAATCCCCGCTGGGGATAGCTTAAAACTTGCACACGGACTAGGCGATTGCGATAGTGAAAACCCCAGTGAAATCGGACCAGAAACTAGTGAGATATAGGACAAAATAACTTTGACAATAAACAATAAAAGTGACACTTAATTTTGTGAAAAATTTGGATTTTTAACTTGTGACCCCTGTGTATTCAGCTCTGTGAGGGTGTGTCTCGGGGATACCCTTCTTCTGAGACCCCTCCCAAGAGATTTGGACCACTTTTGCAGGAGCGACACCCCTTTTTCCTTAAAAAGGGTGTGGAGGCTGAGGTCCCGGATCCTGGTCCCTCGGGAGAGTGATAGAGACACAAAACGTGAGTGACGGTGAGCTGTACCAGATACTGTTTACAGAATTAAATTTAGTGCATTAGTTTAGTTGTTATAGTGACTTTTAGTTTAATAGACATTTACCACCCTTACTCTAAGGGTTGTGTTTTGCCCCCCTCAGAAAACTCATAATTAATTAGTGCACATAGAGACAAAACTTTTGACACCCCTTTGACCCAAATCGGTTGGGAAATCAAAAAGATACAGTGGATTGTACATTCAAAAATTTTTAAAACATTTAGTGACGTCACGCCTAAGGAATTTCTGATAAGCGTCATCGGAAATTAGGTCAAACCCCTTCTTGACCTCATATCTCGGACACCCTTGGCCTGTTTAGACCGGCAAAGGTATTTTTGGACACCCCGCAACGGACACTATCTATCCCAAGTGAGATTGACAATTTTAGATAAAACTTTTTAAATTGATAGGTCAGTGTTTAAGGAAACCGTGAATAACTCCGGATCGGCTGAGCCGATTCTCTCCGGACTTTTTGCTTTGGACTCGGCGGAGGGTGTGGCACAATAACTACACCCCCAAAAAATTAAAGGGAAGAAAATTAAAAATTTTTCTATCCCGAACAAAGTAAATATATTAAAGATTTTATAAAAATTTACGAACGTCCTTGACCAAAAACGTGGCGACGTAACAACGTTGCATCATCAATAACTCCGGACCGGTTGGTCCAATCTTTACCAGTTTTTGGAATTAGGAGCTCCTTGTAAGGGCCCCCCCGTTGATATCACTAATTGGCCCTCTTCCTGGAAGAATCCCCGTAAAAAGGGGATAAACCAGGAAACCCAAAATATCTCGGCCCGTATTGGACCGAATCCGGAAATTTCTTCGGAATTGGGATCCTCTTAGCAGGGAGCAACTACCGACACCCCCATTTGGACCATCAGGGAAGAGGTCCGGAAGAAAAAAGGGGATAAACCCAACTTTGGCCTGGGTGATCCGATTCGGAAAATTCTTTTGGATTGCGGCTCGGGATAGGGTTAACAACCCGTCACGACAGAGAGGGGTCCTGTGGGAAGTCGCAATCCATCAGGATAATTAATTTTAAGTTTACAATAATTTAATTTATTTGGAATTAGTTTGTAAGAAACATCAAATTTTTTATTTTGTCTAAATTTTGGAATTATTGCAATTGATACGGGACAGTATACATCCCCTAAGTACCACGACAGTCCCAAGTGGGAAAATTTACGCCCCCCTATAGGGGAAAAAATTAATCTTAAGTTTCAAATTGACCAAATTAAATTTAAATTATTTCTTTTCTTAGTTTTAAGCTAATTATAGACGTGTACCCCCTTATACAGGGTCAAATATTAATTATAAGACACACCCCGTTATACAGGGTGTACAATAAATTTTTAGTAGTTGACAATTTTCCCCGTTTTTAAAAATGTACCATACACCACTAACATCCGCGGACGCCGGGAAACGGGCCTCTCCTGGCTCCAACACCTCATCCTCACGTGTCACGGATGCCGCCAGGACGTTTATAAAGAGGCCGGGAGCAAGTAGGAAATCGTCAGAAAGGTGCTCACAAATGGAAGCCATAGTTTCACGACCTACAAGCCAGCTCCTCCAGGAGGCTATGTGGGCCTTCGAACAAATACCACAGAAGGTCCAACAATACCCTCAGATGAGGAGAGACATCAAGATCTTCCTGGAGGACTCATCCTTCAATGGTATGGCGATTATCTATGAGCTGAGAAATAGAATAAGGAATCTGGAGGAGGCGGCATCCGGAGCCGCTGGCGCGGCTGACGCGGATGCATCTCCTGCGATGGAGAAAGTAGCCGCGGCGGCTCCGCCCCCGGCCCAGGAGGGGACCATACTGGCGAGACTGGGGGACACGGAAGAAAACATCTCCAAATGGATCATCAGCGCTCAGACCAGCCTAAAGGAACAGATCCAGTCCCTTAGCACGGAGTGCGATGGCAGGGAAAAGGCCGCAATTGAACTCTTCCAGAGCAAGATCGAGACGACGCAAGTCGAAATCGACCAGGCGACCGAGGCCTTGATAGTGCGCGCGCAGTCCCAAATCGAAGACCACATTGGGACTGTCGCTAGGGACATAGTGGTAGAGACCAAAACGCACTTCGGCGCCGCCCTGGAAGAGTTGGCCTCCCGGAACCATGGAGCTGCTGAACCCACCCCCCAGTCCTACGCCAGCGTCGCAGCGGCCAGACCCAGGCGCCGACCGGCTCTCCACTCGGTGGCGGTTACCTCAAAGGATGAGCAGGAGACGGCCGGAGAGGTACTCGCCAGGGTGGAGAAGGCGGTCGACGCCAGGAGTACTGGCCTGAAAATAGCTAAGGCCCGTAAAGCCAAAAACGGCAAGGTCATCCTGGGCTGTGACACGGAAGAGGAGATCACTAGACTAATGAGGCAAATAGAAAATAGCAACAATGGGCTTGTGGTAGAGCCCATGAGAAATAAAAACCCACTGGTCGTCCTTAAGGACGTCCACAGGGAAAACGATAATGATGATATGATCAGGGCTATATACACCCAGAACGCCGAAATTTTCATGGGCCTACCACAGGCGGAGAGAGAGGCCTGTGTAAAATACAGGAAGAGGACAAGGAATCCGGGGACTTCCCACATAGTCCTCCAGGTTAAGCCAAGGGTATGGCAGAGAATGACGGAGGCTGGGACCCTCTACCTAGACCTACAGAGGGTTAGGGTGGAGGACCAGTCTCCGATCATACAATGCACTAAATGCCTGGCATTCGGCCATGGCCGCAGGTTCTGCACCGAGGGTGCGGACAGATGTAGCCACTGTGGGGGCCCGCACTTGCGCAAGGATTGCGCCGACTATAGTGCGGGCACCGGACCTCAGTGCTGCAACTGCTCGCGCTCTGGGCAGCGGAATGCGGGCCATAACGCCTTCAGCGCCGAGTGCCCGACCCGTAGCAAATGGGACTATCTGGCGAGGGAAACGACGGCGTACTTGTGACCCACCAACACACAACTACACACTACACAAGACAGACATAAATACTAAACACTGATTTAATTATTGTATAATGACTATATAAAAATATATCAGAACATGCACACTATCATAGACACTAAGATACATATATTTGAAGACACACATAAGAAGAAAACAGCTCACAAAATAGGAACGTGGCAATTATATATATTATATATATATATAAATTGCCAACAAGTGTGATATAAAGGAAGAGTGAGTTGTAGATGGGTACACACATACAAAATACTAGACAAGTACACAAAAAACATGCAAACAACACAGATACACTAGTCATGAGTAACGAGTCTCCCTTATCCTGGGGGAGCGGGTGGGAAGCCACCCGGGTCAAACAGACATACTGACTGACTTGTTTTGCACTGTAGGACAATGTGCAAAACACCTCCTTAGAAACACGTAGCGTCTCGCAAAAATACATTGCTACGATAAAAGAGACAGGCGACTTAGTAAACACAAAATAAAAGAGGAGTATGCGGAAGCAAAGTAACAGGCGTTTAAATAAAATATATTAGTATGGAGAAATTAAGTACATAAATGTGGCGTGAAAAACGGAAATAAATATGTAATACATGTAAAAGAGTAACAGTAAAGAATAATAGATAATAGGGACATATATATATAGTGCTTTTTAAGGAAATTTGTGTGATATGGACATATTAAATAGTGACACGTGGATATGTGTGGCGCAGAGGTGACAGCGCGGCCATTTGTGTTGATCTCCGTTGCTTAGCAACGGAAATCAACACAAAAGGTAAACATAGTACAATAAATAGTTATATAATGTAAATATATACAAGTGACGGCAGCGGGAAAAACATGTGTACAGCGAACAAAAATAAATAAAATTGGTAAATATAAGTATAGTGTAAACAAGTGGAATGTATGTGCAACTCACCGAAGTCAAGCAACATTGGGCGAGGTCGGCACTAGGATGGGTGACCGCCTGAGAGTTGTTTGTGTTGATTTTGTAATATGTATTTATATGTATTAACAATATATAAGTGCATATAAATACATATTATAAGAAAAAATTAGAAGTATATATAAATAAATGTATATTATAGGAATTAAAATGTGTATGAATGGCAAATTAATGACAAACAAGGTTAAGCAACACTGGGCGAGGTCGGTACCTGGATGGGTGACCGCCTGTGAATTGTTTTTGTAAATTTTTTAGAATATTTGAAGTGTTAAGAAATATGTTAGAATACGTACAGATAAAATAAAACATGATGAAAACAAACAAACAGTAAATAAACAAATGTATAGAACATAATGGAAGAGCAGGTGTTTGCACGTATATTGGCGTTTTGATATATTATATAAATGCACATAAATACATATTATAAAAAAAAAATTAGAAGTATATATAAATAAATGTATATTATGGAAATGGAAATATGTATGAATGGCAAATTAATGACTACCAAGGTAAAACAACATTGGGCGAGGTCAGTACCTGGATGGGTGACCGCCTGTAAATTGTTTTTTGTTATTTTTTGTTAAATTTTTAGAATATTAAATTATTAAGAAATATGTTAGAATACATATAGGTAAAATAAAACATGATGTAAATAAATAAATAGTATATAGATAAATATATAGAACGCAGTGGATGAGCAAGTGTGTGTCTTAAGAAACTGAGAGTACGCTGAGGACACACATTTGGACATCTCTGTGTGTGTACATATAATACATGTATTGAAGGGGACTCGCTGTTGTTGTCACTGTGTTGTTGTTGTTGCTGTTATTGTTGTTATTACAAATGTTGCTGTTATCATCATTGTTGTCACTATCATCACTTTCATCACCTTCACCATTTATCATCATCACCATCTTCATCATCATCACCACTTTCATCATCATCACCACTTTCATCATCATCACCAATTTCATCATCATCACCACTTTCATCATCATCACCATTTTCATCATCATCACCATTTTCATCATCATCACCATTTTTCATCATCATCACCATTTTCATCATCATCACCAATTTCATCATCATCATCATTTTCATCATCATCACCATTTTCATCATCATCACCAATTTCATCATCATCACCAATTTCATCATCATCACCAATTTCATCATCATCACCATTTTCATCATCATCACCATTTTCATCATCATCACCATTTTCATCATTTTCATTATTTTCATCATTTTCATCATTTTCATCAATTTCAAATTTTCATCATTTTCACCAAATTCATCATAATAGAAATAATGTAACATATTGAATTAAAAATAATATATGTATGAGAATGTAATAGAAAGTAAACAGATGCAATATAAAGTGTTGTAAACAATGGCATAAAAATATATAGGATGCAATGGATGGGCGAGTGTATATGTACAGCAACTGTAAATGTGTTGTACATATAAATTTGAACATTTATATTTATTATATATACATATATATTACAATTATATCGACATCACACACCACACTTGCACTAAATAAAAAACATGGTCTAAAAAAGGTCCTGTCGTTATTATGGACGGGGAAAAGCGCATAGGCAGTAACACCCTGCGATGGCGGGTGCCTGCTTCTAAAAAAAAAAAAAAAAAAAAAAAACCTAACCTAACCTAACCTAACCTAACCTAACCTAACCTAACCTAACCTAACCTAACCTAACCTAACCTAACCTAACCTAACCTAACCTAACCTAACCTAACCTAACCTAACCTAACCTAACCTAACCTAACCTAACCTAACCTAACCTAACCTAACCTAACCTAACCTAACCTAACCTAACCTAACCTAACCTAACCTAACCTAACCTAACCTAACCTAACCTAACCTAACCTAACCTAACCTAACCTAACCTAACCTAACCTAACCTAACCTAACCTAACCTTCGCCGTGTGGAGCCGGCATAGAATAGCTCCACCCCATCTCCTCCCGTGGGTGTCGTAAAAGGCGACTAAGGGAAAATCGGAGCCGAATTTCAGGCTGCCGAGATGGGCGTGACCCGTCGTGCCGCACTCCAAACGTCCCTCTGCTTTAGCAGAGGGCGTATTGGAAAGCGAGTAGGTCAGAGGGGCTGGCACTTGAGTGCTAGCTCCGTCTGTGAGAGAGGGCTAGCCACCCTCTCGCATTCCGTAACCAACAGGGGCTCAGCAACGACCCGATTGGTGGCTACAAGAGGGTATGCTGAGAACCTGTTGGCCGGAGGGCTTGCCTTAATTGGCCGGCCCATGACAAGGACAGTCTATAACACCCGACAGCTAAGTCGATAAAACCTGTGGATACCGGCCGACCTCCACAGTACATAGGCTTATCCGGGTGCAGGGGGCACCGCCCGGATGGACTTCATTTCCCCCATACTCGTGGGTTAAGTTATGGATACTGAAACTAAAACTAATATTGAAAACGAAATTGATACCAATAAAAAAACGACTACTGGCAAGCCAACCGGATCATCTGATTGCAAGGGGGAGTTGCGAACCCCGTCACCACACCCGTTGGTGACGAAGGAGGCACGCGTCACCCTGACGCGATATAGCAGGGACTCGTCGGCGTCAAGTGACGCCTCAATGGTGGACGCGGACTCGCGCCCATCATCGCCGGGTCGGTTGTGGCGGAAACGCCTCAACTCCGACAGCTCCGGCCCAGTGGAGGTGAAGAAGAGAGGTCGCCCACCTACAACTGGGGAATACGTCGGCCTGGCGCAAGCCAAGGCCGACTTGAACAGGGCAAAGGAGCGGGAGCTGGAGCTCCGCGCCGAGAAGGAACTGGCGGAAGAGGTCCGACAGCAAAGGGAGTCTTACCTCCGTAAAACTCCCATACAGACGTCGGACCAAACACAATCTTCCGAGCCCGTCAGCGCAGATCAGCTGACGGTGTCCATCGAGGCGGCAGTGGCGGTGGTGCAAACCATCGCCACAAAGAGCTCCAAGCTCAAGGGGCAATATGTGCGGGACCTGAGGGTGGCCTGTAGCTCCATTTTGGAGCTCGCCCACCAACTCAAGGCCCGCACTGCTAACGAGGAGGTCGCCAACCTTCAGGTAGAGCTTGCTGCCGTACGGGCGGAAATGAAGGCCCTGAAGATGAGTCGCGAGGAGATGATCTTCATGATCGATGCGCGACTCGCGGGCTTCCAGGACCGCCTGCTGCCTGAGGTGCGCATCCGTCCGCCTCTCCAGGCGGACGAGAGGAACGCCGCCAGAGCCGCTGGTGCTGCCCGTGCTGCGGAACAAAGGGCCTCCAAGTCCAGCCGGAGGCCCGAGTCTTCTGCCGTTCTTCCCACTCCTTCCGCGCCTCCTCAGGCTCCGCCCCTCTCGCCCGTCGCGGCAGACGGGCAGAAGGATTCGGATCCCTGCCCCTCTGGGACGGTCCCGTCGGACGGGGAACCCAAGGGGAAAAAGAAAAAGCAGAAGGCAAAGAAACGGAGTGCAGCGGCGAAGGAGGCCGAAGCTGCCCGTCAGCCGCGCCCGCAGGCTCCCGCCGCCGCCCCGCCACCTGTGAAGGAGGCGTGGAGCGCCGTGGCGGCGCGGCCTAAGAAAAAGGCCACCCCAGCACCGCCGAGCGTCAAGGCACCCGCCAAGCCTCCGAAGAAGGCGAAGGCGAGTCGCAAACTCCGCGCCCCGACAACCGCTGCAGTGTGCCTCACACTGCAGCCGGGCGCTGTAGAGAAGGGGGTCACCTATTCCCAGGTGATCGCCAATGCCGAGAGGTCCATCGATATAAAGACTCTCGGCATTGACGGCCTCCGGTTCCGCACTGCCGTGACCGGGGGAAGGATCCTGGAGATAGGTGGCGCTGACAGGGCCACCAAGGCCGATAAATTGGCGGCCAAGCTTGAAGAGGTGCTGGGAGAGGAGGTCCGTATTGCCAGGCCGGAGAGGTGCGTAGAGTTGCGCATCTCAGGCCTGGGCGATGCGGCAACTAAGGAGGCGGTGGCCAAAATCCTGGCAGAAGAGGGAGGCTGCCCTGTCGCCTCCATCAAGGTGGGCGACATCAATCGCCCACCCGGTCGACAGGGCACTGCCTGGCTGCGGTGTCCGGTTGCGGCGGCCAAAAAGTTAACGGACGGCCGCCGCATCGTCGTCGGGTGGTCAGCGGTCAAGCTGACCACCCTGGAGCCAAGGCCGGCGCGGTGCTTCCGCTGCCTGGAGCCGGGACACGTGGGGGCAAAGTGCGCTGCGAAGATCGAACGCAGCGCACTCTGCTTCCAATGCGGACAGGAGGGCCACAAGGCGGCCGCCTGCTCCGCGGACCCCAAGTGTCCCGTCTGTGCGGCGGAAGGTGTGGCGTCCGGCCACAGACTCGGCTCCGCGAAGTGCCAGGCAGCCTCCCGTAAGAGGGGGGGTCAGGCGAAACGCAAGGCGACAGGGGGGGTGGAACCCAAGACCACCCCAACGACCCTGTCGCCACCGTCCAATGAGGAGGAGATGGACACCGCCCAAACTTAATGGCTCCCCAAATCTCCGTGCTGCAGGCCAATGTCAACCACTGCGCCACGGCCCAGGACCTACTGGCCCAGACCGTGACGCAGTGGCAGACGACAGTGGCGGTAGTCGCCGAGCCGTATTACGTGCGCACTGGCCCCAACTGGGCCAGCGACAGCGACGGCTTGGTGGCTATCGTCGCCCAGCGAACCGGCCCCCACCAACTCGACAGAGTAGTGAGGGGCCGAGGGTGCGTCCTCGCCACGCTGGGCGACACTGCAGTGATTGGGGTGTACTTCTCGCCCAACAGAAGCCTCGCCGAGTTCGAGCAGTGGCTCACGGAGGTCGGGGCTCTGTTGGCGGACGCGCACCCCACTCCGGTCGTGGTAGCCGGGGATTTCAACGCCCACTCACGGGCGTGGGGATCTCCGAGGACCGACGGCCGGGGGGAGATATTGGAGGAGTGGGCGGTGTCTCACGGCTTGGTGCTGCTTAACAGGGGGACGGTACCCACGCTTGTGCGGCCCCAGGGCAGCTCGATAGTAGACCTGTCGTTTGCTAGTCCTGCCCTGGCTGGCCGCACTCGCAATTGGCGGGTCGTCAAGAATGTGGAGACCGCGTCGGACCATCGTTACATACGGTTCGACGTGGTCTCTCGCTCAGCGGCCATCCGAGGAGGAGATGGCAACCGTCCCCTTGCTGGAGAAGGTCCGCGGTGGCGCCTCGGTTCTCTGAACCGGGAACTGGCCCTAGAGGCGGCTATCGTCGAGCGCTGGGTTGCTGGTGGAGCGGAAAGCGGCCCAGACGCGGACGCGAGGTGCGATAGTCTCGCTGGGAAGCTGACTCGCGTCTGCGATGCGGCGATGCAGAGGGCGAGGCCAGCCCTCCCTCGGAGGCAAGTGTACTGGTGGCGTCCCCACCTTGCCGGGCTGCGTGCCGCAAGTCACGCGGCCCATAGGCAGTACACTCGCAGCCGCAGGAGGGCCGTCAGGGACCTCGCCCGTGAAGAGGAACTGCTCGCCGCACATAGGGCCGCTCGTGCGGCCCTCAACTCGGCGATCAGAGCCGCCAAAGAGGAGGCCTGGAGGGAGTGGCTCGAGAGCCTGGATCGAGATCCGTGGGGGCGCCCGTACAAAACCGTGAGCCAGAAGCTCCGGCCCTGGGCGCCTCCCCTCACCAGAACTCTCGAGCCACAGCTTCTGGGCCGAGTGGTCAGTTCCCTCTTCCCTGAGCGGGAAGAGTGGGTCCCACCGCGGATGGCAGCACCAAGCCGTCACCGAGTGCCGGCAGAAGGCGACGCAGAGGCGATACCTCCCGTGTCCGAGGCCGAGCTAGGGGCGGCGATCCTGGCCCTCAAAGTCAGGAAACGCGCCCCGGGCCCGGACGGCATCCCTGGGAAGGTCGTCGCCTTAGCGATGCCGGCACTCGAGGAGGAGACGCTGTCCCTCATGTCGGAGTGTGTGGCGTCGGGGAGATTCCCGCGACGATGGAAGACCGGACGGCTCGTGCTGATCAGGAAGCACGGGCGCCCAGCCGAGGCACCGTCGGCATACCGCCCCATCGTACTGCTCGACGAGACGTGCAAAATGTTTGAGCGAGTGCTCGCTGCGCGTCTCGTCAAGCACCTGGAGGGGGCGGGGCCCGATCTCAGCGACGGTCAGTTCGGCTTCCGTCGCGGGAAGTCGACTCTTGACGCCGTTTCCCGACTGCGGGGCAGCGTCGATGAGGCGATCGCCGGGGGCGGGGTGTTGTTGGCCGTGTCGCTCGACATCGCCAACGCCTTCAACACCCTCCCCTGGCAGACAATCGCCGAGGCCCTGAGGTACCACAACGTACCGTGGTACCTCAGGCGAATCCTTGCGGACTACTTCGTGGACCGGGTCATCACGTACTCGGGCCGAGACGGAGTGGTCCGCAAGGCTATGAGGTGTGGTGTTCCACAGGGGTCGGTACTTGGGCCGCTCCTGTGGAACATCGGGTACGACTGGGTCCTGCGCGGTGCTACTCTTCGGGGAGTCGGCGTACTTTGTTACGCCGACGATACCCTAGTGACCGCGCGGGGCCCCACGTTCCGCGACGCCGCCGTCCTAGCGACGGCAGGCGTCGCTCAAGTGGTGCGCCGAATCAGTGCGCTGGGCCTCCATGTCGCCCTCGAGAAGTCCGAGGCCCTCTTCTTCCATGGGCCTCGGCAGACGCCGCCTCGAGACACCACGATCGTGGTGGGGGGCACCTCCATCGCCGTCGGCCGCAGCCTCAAGTATCTGGGGCTGGTTCTCGACGGTCGGTGGGGGTTTGCGGAACATTTCCGGCAGCTGGCGCCGAAGGTGCTAGCGTTTGCCGGAATGCTCTCGCAGCTGCTCCCCAACGTAGGAGGACCGGGGTCTGCCTGCCGCCGTCTCTACGACGGTGTGGTGCGCTCTAAGGCGCTCTACGGAGCGCCTATCTGGGCGGAGGCTCTCTGCCCGGCTAACGTCGTCCGCAGCGGGCCATCGCGCAGAGGGCCGCACGGGCGTACCGCACCGTCTCCTACGAGACGGCGTGCGTCCTGGCGGGCAGTATCCCCTGGGATCTCGAGGCCGGCGTCCTCAAAAGGGTGTACGAGGAGGGCGCCCTGATTCGGCGAGCTGGTGGATGCCCGCCTCCGGAGGAGATCGAGCGCTGGAGGCAGGAGGCTCGCGACGATCTCTTCCGGACGTGGGCTGCCAGAATGGAAGGGAGTCCGACGGCGTTCGTTAGGGCCGCTCGGCCCGTCCTGCGACAGTTTGTGGAGGGGGGTCATGGGGCTCCCACGTATCACCTCACCCAACTTCTCACGGGTCACGGCTGCTTCGCCAAGTACCTGTGGGAAGTTGTGGGGGTAGAATCGGAGCCCCGGTGCCGCAACTGCACCAGCGGCGACCCCGACACGGCCCATCACACCCGGGCCGTGTGCGAAGCATGGGACGGGCAAAGAGCGGCCCTGACGAGCGTCATCGGCGCTGATCTCTCGCTGCCGGCCATCGTGGAAGCCATGGCCGGCAGCGACCGGTGCTGGGCCGCCATCGCCTCGTTTGCCAGCGAGGTGATGACGGCCAAGAGAGAGGCCCTGCGGGAGCGGGAGCGAGCTGGGCTCACTCTCCCGCCCCGCAGGCCCCCAGCGAGGGGTCGCCGGCGTCAAGTGTTCGCCCGCGGCCCCGACTGAGAGTTGCCATGGGCGGTGGGTCGGGGGACCTGCCGCCCCCAGCCACGTGGCGGATGCGCCCTTGTTGTTCCGGGGGCGCATACCAACTCTAAGGTCAGGGGGGCCCCAACGATCTGGCCCCCCCCGAGGCGAGCCTGCAAGGGCGCTCCTAGCCGGGTCGCGGTGAGCACTCCAAATTGAGTATCTCGCGGCTCGGCACTAGGCGAAGAGGAACACGTGGGGTTTAGTGGGTAGTCTGGCCCCCCTTCCGGAGGCCAGGAGTCCCACACGAAGCGGACCCATCGCCCCCGCGGTGGGCGAGCGAAGTGCGTAAATGCAGTCCCCACGTAAAAAAAAAAAAAAAAAAAAAAAAAAAAAAAAAAAAAAAAACCTTTTTTTTTTTTTTTTTTTTTTTTTACGTGTGGAAACCCCCTCGGGCCGTCACCCCGCCGGGGTTTGCGGCGGGGCGGTGTGTCGGAATCGAACCGACTAAAACCACACGGTGTGCCAACTCTGCGCCTGAGAAGGGAGGGGTCCGGGATCGCTGTTATTAACGCAAACCGGACCCCTCCCAGCGCCTGCCCGCACGGAAGCGGGCACCGTCTGCTGTTAAAATCTCAATTTAGGCGACGCACGGCACACGCGTACGTCGCCCCTTCGCGGCTGGCCACTAAAGCGGATGGACGGGAAAACCCATCCCGACCATCCGCGGCCACACTCAGGGCGGCATGAGGCGCAGATGGGCGCGCCTTCGCCGCCCGGTTCGCCGGCGGCGGATCGGGTCCGAGTGGAGATCATCCTCCCGGGCCTTCTCCGCCGCCTCCTTCTGCGAAATTACGTCTTCGCAGAAGGATGCGACCGCGGTAAAACTGCTGTCGCCACCGGCCATGGAGCGTATGACGGCCGGTAGCGACAGATCTCCTCCGATGACTGCAGTGAGGGCCCGGCGCTGCTCCGCCCAAGCGGGGCAGAACTCCAGCGTATGCTGGGCCGAGTCCTCACTGCAGTCGCAGTGGTGGCAGGCGGGACTCAGTTCCCTCCCAGCGACCGAGTGCAGGTACTTCCCGAAGCAACCGTGCCCGGAAAGCACCTGCGTCAGTCGGAAGGAAAGAGTCCCGTGCTGCCGCCCTGCCCACTCGAGGATGACCGGCTGGAGCGCCTCCACGGTGGCAAAGCCAGCGCGTGGAGCCTCCAGCCGGGAAGACCAACGAGCCATCGTGGCTCGGCGAGCGGCTTCACGCCATTCGCGTACCTCTTCGGGCGGAGCACGATACCCGTACTCCGCCCGATATTCAGCCGCTCGCCGATAAACTTCGGCGAGCACTTCCGCCTCCAAATCCCACGGGGGTGTTCCGGCCAAGGCGCACGCCGCCTCCGTCGACACGGTGCGGTATCCGCGTATGGCTCTGACCGCCAATACCCTCTGAGGCCGCCAGAGGCGTGCCTTATTCTGGGCGGTCAGAGCCGGGACCCACACCGGTGACCCGTAAAGGGCCATCGACCGGACTACCCCCGTGTAGAGGTGTCTTGTTTCGACGCTGGCTCCACCCAGATTGGGCAAGAGTCGCCCAAGGGCGGAGGCAGCGTCGACCAGCTTAGGAGCAAGCTGTCGGAAGTGCTCGTCGAAGAGCCACCTACCGTCGAGGATCAGGCCCAGATACCTCATCTGGGCCCGAACCGGTACGAGGACCGAGTTGACTACGATAGAGGCGCCGGGGGGTGGACCACGACGGGGCCCATGAAATAGCAGGGCCTCCGTCTTGTCAAGGGCCACCCGTAAGCCCAGCGCCTCGATGCGCCCAACCACCAGAGAGACACCCCTGGTGGCCAGGCGCGCCGCCTCTTGGAAATTTGCCCCCCGGGCTGTGACTAGGGTGTCATCGGCGTAACAAATTACGCCCAGCCCGGGGGGTAGACGACTACGTAGGACCCAGTCGTACCCCACGTTCCACAGGAGTGGTCCGAGGACAGACCCCTGTGGAACGCCGCACGACATGGGTCGCCGTCTCAAGACGCCATCTCGATCCTCGTACACGACGGTACGCTCCTCCAAATAGTCTGCCACCAGCCGCCTCAGGTACTCTGGCACCCCATGATACAGGAGTGCTTCCCTGATGCAGCTGAATGGCAGACTATTAAAGGCGTTGGCGATGTCC